>PVLA01010238.1:0-65578 GCA_004027455.1 Hydrochoerus hydrochaeris
GAGGAGAGGAGAGGAGAGGAGAGGAGAGGAGAGGAGAAAAAAAACTGTGAAAGAGAAGTGCGCATCAATTGATCGGCTAAATTATGGCCCCAAACCCCTATTCAGGAGGTTTTTCATGTATTTTGCAATCTGCCTGTGAGCCAAGGCTGCAAAGCCACTTGCAGCACTAATGATAAAATGTGGACATGAAAGTGTTTACTACTTGGAAAAAAACAGCTGCCCCTTTGTCCATTATTTTATTCCCAGAAAGCAGTCGATGAAAGTAGTTCACGCATTCAAAGCGCAGCCTAAAGCATCCATCTTTCCAGCACGCTTTGTGAAGCCACTGGCAGAGAACGAACGCCTCTTTCCCACACAGAATGACCCGCTTCTGGGAATGAGAAGTGTTTACACATGTTTTAGAAACCAAGAATGAGACAAAAAGCCTTTCTTCATGACACCAGTAATAGTATTTTTTTGAAAAGTAGTTTTCTTCAAGTGGCAGATCTCAGTGATAGAGTTTATTTTTTTCAGCAGCCTCAGTGAGGTCAGAGTATAAATTTCATCATTTAAAATGTAGATATAAAAAATAAATAAATAAAATAAAATGTGGATATCAGAGTTTCTTAAGAAGACTCAGCTACCTTAATCAACAAGTATGATTTTGCCACTTGAATTTTTTCATTAGCTGGAAAAATCAATGACATTATAGAATTACATATATCATATATATATATATATATATATATATATATAATATCCCAAAACTATGACAAAAGGAAACTCAAATGCTGTTCTAACCATGGAGAAATGTTTTTCAGTGTCACATGAAATCACTTTTTTTTTAAGTCAATTTTTAGAAATTTATTTCTTATTATTTTATGATACAACTGAGAGCACTGACCATGGAGGGTCTGATTTCAGTGTGACTCCATATGGAATAAAAGTGGAATAGGACTCCATCACTGAGGTTAAAAACAGAAACCTTTCCAAGTATAAAGTGTGATGTTTTTAATACTAGTGCCTGACATTGCTGAGAAAGAAATCATGCCATGCTTGTCCAGGCACATGTTCAAGCCACATACTTAGAACTGCCAGACAGAGACAAGAAATTGACAAATAATTGTGACCAAGAATTTCTATCTCAGCAATAGAATCAGAAAAGAAACTAAGCACATGCGTACTCCAATCCAGGCCTCCAACTTCCCATTTTATACAGTGTTACAGAAACCATGGAGAAAGACTACAAACAAGACCATGGCTTTCAATGATATGAAATTATTACTATTAATTGAAAAATGTTATGTTTCAGTGAATCTTAAGGACATTATGTTAAGGGAAATGAGCTGGAATATATATTCCACTTGTGTGATATACCTAGAAAAGAAACTCCAGAGACAGAAAATAAAATTGAATCTACAGGAGGCTGGTGGGGAACAGGGATGGTGGTTACTGTGCAAACAGCTACCATTTGGAGTGAAGAAAAAGTTACAGAAATGGATGCAGATGATAACAATGTGAATCTTAATGCCACAGAACTGTATATTTAAAAGGTAAATACTGTCTTGTATATTTTACCAAAGTTTAAAACCAGTTGTCTTATCACTATATTCAAGTTGTTAGCATCGAGTGTGCCAAACACCCAGTGGCTGGTCTGAAGATGCTGGAAACCAGCTCCGGAAATTCAGCAGGGATTTTTGAAGCGTTACTTCTGCAGAACGGAGGAGGTGAGAGTGGATTGGAAATAATGAAGCTGGGTGTGGTAGCATAGGCCCATGACCCCAGCACTTTGGAAGACTGAAGGAGGAGTGCAAGCTTGAGCCTGGCCTGGGAGAATTAGTGAAACACTGTCTCAAAATAAATCATAAAATAAAATAAAGGGCTGTGCATATAGCAAAGGCTCTGGTTTCAACCTGCATTACTACAAAAAAATTTAAAAAATAAAAATAAAGCAGAGGGCTGACCTGAAGGGGGTAGTTGTAACAGCTTGTAGTTCGCTGTAGATGGCCCACTCTCCTTTTAGGTGCAGAAATGAAGTCCAGACAGGAATGTAGCGCTGGTTTGCCCTTCATGGAGGCGAGGTTTATGGAAGACCCAGACACACAGCAGAAGCATTGCCTGTAATTGCATTGCCCTTTAACTACTCAGCACATGAAGTGAAGGCCTTTACCTGCTGAATTCCTTCTTTAGCAAAGTAGTCAAAATAAGGGATTTTGGAGACTTAATACAAAGATAGAGGCCTTCTACTTTACAAAGAAGACAGAAGACAGGGCCCAGGAAATATCAATAGATTTTCCATGGGGAAAAGAGTCTGAGATAAAGCGATGCTAATGGGTTTCTCCACCATGCAACTTCCCAGAGTGCATTTCGAATCAGCAAAAGGATTAGTCTTTTTTGTTAATGCTGCTGTCATTGTCATGGGTCTTAACACTGAGCTTTTATCCCCCACAGAAGTTCGTAGATATATATTCTGGAGAACACACTTTGGGAAAGGCTGACCCTAAAAAAGATTATTTATATTTATTATTAATTTGCTTCTTACCCATGTTTTATGTAATCACTACAAATACCAATAGATTGGTTGCTGTCAAGTGATCTTAGTACTTTTTGTTTTACAGTACATTTAGTGTTTGTTTTTCTTATTAAAAAGCAATGCAATCTTATTGAAGAAAAACTGGAACCCAGAGATCTGCAAAAAAAAAAAAAAAGTAAAGATGACACCAAGATCCCTCTGTATCGAGGTAACCACTTTTAGGATCTGTATGTCAATTCAGCTCTCTCCTTATACATATACTTGCATTTATAAGCATTCATTGTTTTAACCTGATTGTTAGTTATTATTTTACCACAGACTTCTTGCTTTATTGGTAAACATTCATCCATATTATAATTTTAGTGCAGAAAAAATCCATCTTTATAAGTACATATGTGTAATTCTTTAAATTTTTATTAGTGCATGTTTGCAGTATATAATGATCACATTCATTATGGGGAGTTGGTACATGTACATAACATGTCTCAGTTCTTTAACATTAAGATGTTGGTCTAAATTATCTGCACAGATCTTGTAGTTTTAGGAAATGCATAAATGCCTTCATTTTCTCTGTTCTGTGTTGCACTTTGATGTATTTTTAAAGGAGGAATTTGGTCTGCCTTTCCTGTCACTCCCTGGCTGCATCTTGGTTAATAAGGTTTAGACACAGCTGATCAAAGTTATATGTTTTGATAATGTACTTGCCTTGGAGATAACTCTTAGGTGAATACTTTAAAATGACTTGCATTGGAGACTGCTACTGTCAGTTCCCACGTATTTATTTATGCAGCTATTATCATCTCACTGTACACTGGTGAGTGTAAGTAGTGACTGACAACCAGAATGCAAAGTTCAATGCACAGAACAGGAAAAAAACACGAAATTCTTCCAGGAAAGGAATTTGGCCTTTAAACTGAAATCTATAGAGAATACTGCCTCTTCCCAAAGATGATGCTATCTAAATATTTCCGTATTCCACTCAAAGACCCATTTGTAATTATGTTCACATTTCAAAGGCACTTAGAGATCAAAAGGGATAGAGGTCTGCATTCTGCTGGTTGAACCACTGCTTCTCAGGGAGAAAAGAGCATTCCTGGTGAAGGAAGGCATTTCCCTTTCCCCTTGTTTGATGACCCAGATAAGCTCATACCCCCACCTTGGTAGTCCCATCATCTCTTTCTGCCTCAGTATCAGCCAAAAAAACAAAAAACAAACAAACAAAATCCCTAGTAGAGTCCTACTTTCGGTGAGGTGAGGTGAGCTAAAGCACACCTGATTCTGTTCAGAGGACCACCTCGCTGGTGAAATAATAAACCCACTTAAAATTGTGGATCAAGTAGGTCCCTACCTTGAAGCTCCTAAAGGGCAGAAGGTTTACACCAAATTAGAAATTAAAACTAGGAGAGGAAATGGAGTGGGCTCAGGGGTAGAATACTTTCCTACCAAGAAGCTATGGGTTCAATCTTTAGGAGGAAAGAAAGAAAGAAAAGAAAAGGAAAAAAGAAAAGAATATTATGAGTGTTATAGGCAACTGAGTTAGAAATATAGGAAGTAAGACAGGGCTAAGCCCTTGAAAGAGCCAATGCAGAAGACCTTGTTTTAACTATAGGAGAGAGAGACATCTCCACTGTGGGCCAGGCCTCAAGACAAAAGATAAATCAAATATACCCACAGATTGCCTAAGGATAAGCATTGGGAACTGATATTCTAACTAGGTCTCTGTCTCCTTGAGGAAGCTGGGAGTCCCAATCCCCTACAAGAAGAGTCACTGTTCTTTATGCCTGCCTGATTGCTACTTACGTGACTTGCTTCCCCATTTGTTCCAGCTTGAATCAATTTTACCTGTGTCATTAATCTTATTGGTTGACCATAGTTTTGTCCCACCTCATGCTCACCTTGAAAGTTCCCGTGTTTTCCCCACCTTGGACCCACCTCACCTTGTGGTTTTGTTCTATAAAAGTTCTGAGAAAAAACAGAGTCTTTGGCAACCCACTCAGGCCCCTTTTGTCTCTCTCTCAGACAGAGGCTTTCTTTCTCTCAATAAATTCATTCTGCTCTTAACCTCCATTGTTCCTAAAATTCATTCTCCTATTTAGGGAACACGGACTTGTACAAGACATCTAGTAGGCTGGGAGTTTCATCCCCCTATATCATGAGCACAACCAAGGATATTTAGAAAACAAAAGATGGAAATATGTACTTTTATTTTTTAAATATATGGGCAACCTAGTCACTTAGAGATGTTTCCAGACTGTAAACATTTCTAATCAAGTGCAAGAATAAGCACAAACTGATAAAGGATTAAAGATCACACATTTGAAGAAACTGAGCTACCCTAATTCTAAACAGTTTTAGTTTATTGATTATATATTAAATTCTCCTATCAACTCACCAGATCAATCAGGCAATCTAAGTACCACTTCTAAGGTTATTTCCAAAGAGTATGTTTCCCCAAAGAGGGCTTTTCTTGCTGATAAACAGTACCCACAAACAAGCACACACACAAGCTCCCACCTAGTTTCACGAATAATATTTTGAGGCAGTACTTAACTTGGCCTAAGCAAAATTATTTAAGTCAAACCACTTAAGAGATACAGGGTTTTTAATGCAAATAAATATATTTTGAGAAATATTTTTAGATCTGGAAATGACCTACCAGGATCATTCTTCTGATCTTTTCATTTGACAAACAAACAAACAAACAAAAATTCCACCTGGGAAAGCTAAATGAGCCACATAGGGACAGAGATCCATCTGTTGGCAAAGCTAACACTCCAGACCTCTGAGATCTCCAAGGACTCAGCTGGATGCTGAAAGAAGAAACTAAAGAAATAAAAGATACTTCCAAAATACTTTTCAGAATGATGACTGAAGAAAATGGTATATCCATAAAGTACAAATAAGATACAAGGAAGGATAATTCTTGGAAGCTGAAAACATATGAAAGAAAGCATCCAGTTGAAGGGTTGGATGATAAAGATGAATAAATCACACCAAAAAAATTGTGTTATTTTCATATTGCTGCTGTAAGAAGTTGCCACAAAACTTAGTGGCTTAACAAAAATTCATTGTCTTACGTCCTGGCGGGTAGAAGCCTAAAACAGTTCTTATAAAGCTGAATGTTGGCAGGCCTCTGTTTCTTGCAGAGACTCCAAGAGACATTCTGTTCCTTTGCCTTTTTCAGCTTCTACAGGCCACCTGCAACTTGGCTTGTGTTTCTTTTCTCTGTTTTGAAAACCAGCAGTGTAGCATCTTCAAATCTTTCTCTTCTGTTTCTGTTACCACAGCTCCTTGGACTTGGACCTTCCTGTCTCTCTCTTTTTCCCTTATGAAAATACTGGTAATGACATCAGGCCCATCTGGATAACCTTTCCAACTCAAGATCTCCCCTTTTTGCTGTGTAAAGTAACATATCCACAGGTTCCAAGAGTTTGAATGTGTCTAGCAAAATTGGCAAAATAAAGACCTGCAGCTGGAACTATTGTTGTGAATTTTGGCGTGCCAAGGGTAAAGAGCATAAAAGCTTTCAGTGGACAAGAATAATGGGTCATCTAACAAAAGCCTAATAATCAGACTGCCATCAGTTTCTCTTTGGTAATCCAGTATAACAAAGCAAAACTATCAGTTCCTTTGCCGTTCTCACTAGTTTATTTTCAGTTCAGAATTCTGATCCCCATCTACCAATTAAGGAGAACAAAATTTAAAGTATTTTCTCAAAGCTGATCTCCAAGGATTTTTGCTTGTTTTGTTTTAGGGGCTAACAACTGAATTCCAACAAAATGAGAAAGTAAACCAAAGAAGAGGATGATATGGAATCCAGGAGACACCAATTCAGCTTGAGAAAGCAGAGAAGGGAAGTCCTAAGGAAGCAGCTGTTCAGGCCTAAGGAGCCTGATGGAGGGAGGGCGGAGACAGCTATGGAGAAAGGGCCCCTAAGCAGAACGGGATTAGGACAGCTCAGCAGTATGATGAAGATATTGGTGAAACTTGCAGAAAGTGATAAGGCAACAGAAGGGAAATTTATCAGTAAATGTTCCAAGAGAAGAGCAGATGAAGGAAGACTGAAAGATGGCAGAGATAGTTCGGGTACAAAGTGTCCCTCAAAGGTCTACCTCTGTGGTGGATTGGTAACTGGTAGTCAACTTGTAACACCAGCTGAACTGAATCAGCATGGTGCCGAGTGTGGATGGCCCTCCTGAGGGCTGTTGCCAACATAAAAAAGGAGAACTAGAGAGGAAGAGTTTAGTATCGTTGGTTCTCCTTGCTGTTTGGTGCTTATAGTTCTTCTGTTGCTGTGAGTTCCCCTGGAGGAGCTTTTCGAGCTTCTTTCCTAATGTGAACTTGTCATCGTCAGAGGAACTCAGGACCTTGTTGTCCCTGAGAATGGCTGCGGTTCACTTTGGGGGAGCTCTGGTCCTTACTTTGAGCATCGCTTCCTGGATCCAGAGGGGAAGATGTGTTCTGCTCACTCTCCAGGAGAAGCTTGTCATGCTGGTTTCCTGATAGGAACTCTGCTCTTCTTATTATTAGAGGAGCTCAGAACCTTGTTGTTGCTGAGGATGGCTGTGGTACTTTTCGGGGGAGCCCTGGTTCTTACTTTGAGCATTGCTTCCTGGCTCCAATGCAGATCCTTCATCCCATTGGCACAGACTTTCTAGCTTTCACTGCTGACCTTTGGGCCTTCCCAGCACAGATCCATGAAACAGACTTGCATGAGACTTGCATGTGGGCTCTAAGCCTCCAGCTGGACTCATGGGGGGGCATTGCCATGGCCTCTATGTCTTCAGCTGGACTCATATAGGACATTGCTCTGGGATCCAGGTCTTCAGGTAGATTCCTTGGGTCTCAGTGTGGACAGATTTCCTGCACTTCTTGTATTTAACTCTTTATAAAATCTGTAAGTTTTGTGTTCTGTATTGTCTTGTTTTCCTTGTAACCCCTGGCTACAACGTGTTAAAAGCTTGGTCACCAGCCTGCGACACCTCTGGGAGGTGATGGAACCTCAAGAAATGGGGCCTAGTGGGAGGACGTGAGGTCACAGTGTGGCATGTCCTTAATAGAGACACTGGGACCCAGCCTCTTCTCATCTCTTTTTGCTTTCTGGCCACCACCATGACATAAGCAGCTTTGTTCCACCATGTTCTCCTTGCCACAAGATTAGATAGATAGATAGATAAATTTTATACAAAAAATTGGCCTGTGTGATTGTGGAGGCCAACTACGTCAATTCGAAGTCCACAAGTGAGGAAGGGTAGATCATGACAGACCGAACCATGAACACACACTGATGTTGTAGTCCCTGGCTGTAATTTGTCTTTTCCTATGAGAGAAACTTCAGTTTCACTTTTAAATCCTTCCAGTGGTTTAAACCAGGCCTACCTATTTTAATTTCCCTTATTTAGAATTAGCTGATTAGAGACTTTACATCTTCAAAATCCTTTCCCAGCAACACCTATAGTTTAATCTTGCCAAATTGACATTATCAACAAAAGCATTTGCATGCAAGCAAAAGAAAGAGAATCAGAAGCCATATGAAAAAAAAAAGAAATTCCTTTATCAGGAAGTTGTGGTCTAAATGCAAAGCAAACAAAAATGTTACTTTAATTACATGGTAGAATGCACAAAAGGAAAATGCATTTGAACTTGACTCTGGAAACATTTTCTACTGAGAGACTCAATTGTTGGGCTAGGAAGTCTTATGATAATATAAATATTGTTTAAGGGCTTGAAACATTTGGAATCAACCTGTGGATATGTACAAAGACTCTACTAAGTTAAAGAACACAGGGTAAATGCCATCACTCTTGACATCCTACAAATAGAAGTTCAGGTGATGAGGCTGGGAAGAGAAGTTGAAGGCCAAGTAGAAACTTTCTGTCTTCTGCTCTGTCTTCTGCTCAGAGTGGGTGGATGTGAGAAGCTGTATATAAGCAATGGAACAAGAAACAGTTAAGCTTCAAACACATGAAGAAGGCCAGGGGAGGAAATGAAAATCACAAAATTGCTACCCTGGGAGTAGGCAGGAAGGGGATGTGGGAACCATATAAGTTAGCTAAGTCCTCTATCACAGGAGGAAATCAATAAATAAGGTCTAGAGTTAATAAACCAAAAAGTAAAAGGAGAACCTTGTTATTCAGAAACGTGGAGGTGGCAACTAAGAGAAAAGCAGCAACGAAAGTTAGCAGTACTTGCCTTGGGGCTGCAAAACAAAGAAAGGAGAGAGAGAGCACCCCAGGGTGGTTGGTTTGCAATTTTAAGTCTGTCTGTACTATTTGAGTGTTAATTAACCAAATGCACACTGCCTTGGTAAAAAATGTATACAATTATATTTGCAAAAAGAAAAAGAAAAAAATCTGAAACAAAAACAGAGGGCTGGGTTGGTGATAGAGCTCAGTGGCACAGCACCTGTCCCGCAAGTGTGAGGTCCTGAGATGGATTCCTGATACCAAAAAACAAAACAAACAAACAAAAAACCCCACAGAGGGCTGTGTGCAATCTGCAGAAGATAAAAGTCAGACAAAAGTGAGCACCGCAGTAAAAATATCATCTATAGGGAGAACCTAGGATTACCACTCAGTCTTGCACTGCCTATGGGTGCCTGCAATTGGCTGCAGTGAAGTTCTTGTTCTCCAAGGTTCAGGTGTGAGGATCAACCTGGCAGTTCAGCAAGGTAACACACAGCCAGCCTGGACACTGGAAAAAACTGCATGTAATGTGATACTATAACAACTGACCCCTAATCAACATCAGGGTGCCTACATCCAACTCCCTTCTGCTTTTGATCAGTCACACCCACACAGATGAAATGTCAATTTGACTGCTGTGTGAGGAGCTTGGGGAGGAGCCACTTCTGACCAAGTGTTCTGCACACAGCAGGTGATTAAGGCCCTCGTTGGAACCCACTCATGTTTTACCTCCTCACTGCAATTTCCTGGCATCTCTGCTGCAAGGCTACATGAAATCTTGACTGTTGCCAGAGCCATTCTCAGTAAGCATGTGCTGAATGAGTGCTTGCATATCTGAATGAATGACTAGAAGCTGGAGACCCTGGCTTCCAGAAAGACCTTAGAAAATAGCAGTTCAGTAGCTGCCAGTGGCAAATGGGTGGGTGAGTGGGTGCAGACACCAAATGGATGGATTCTTCTTTTCTCCTGCTCCTCCTTTCTACTCATAGCCCTTAACACCCCGCTGTAGCCTTTCCATTCTTGCCTTCCTGTGTCCTTGCCCTGGGCTTTCATGCCTTTTTCAGGGTCAGTCTTCCTACTCTGGTTCTCTGTGCAGTTCTGCATTTGCAATTTACATCCATTTGTCCCTTCCATGAGCATAACGCTAATGTTTTATTTTACTGTATTTGCATAATGGGTCTATCTTTTTCCTTCTGGCTCTTCTTCCTTCATAATGCCAGGTGTTTCTTTTCTTTTCTTTTTTTTTTTTTTGTGTGTGTGTGTGCCAGGGATCGAACTCATGATCTTGTGTTTTGCCAAGCAGGCACTTATGCTGCTGAGCTAAACCTCCAGCCCCAATAATACCAGTTTTTGAAAGAATTCCTAGAAGAGGATAGAAGCCCTTGCCTTCCCCCATTCCCTAGCTGTTTCCCTTGGAGCTCTGCTGCAGTTGAGAGTGATGCTCTCTCCCTTTCCCCTGTCCATTCAAGCACCTAGTAATATACCCTCTTAGGGCTTGGGTCTAGACCCACCCCCCATCAAAAACCCCATGCAGTCATAGATTTTTTTTTTTTTCAGAAGTAGTTGAATCTAGTGTGACTATTTCACAGTGCAATGCTAGGATTAAGGGTGCTAGGGTTAAGGGTGGCTGATTACTAAATCAGCCTGTTGATTGGTTCAGCACTGCCCTAAATCCTGGTAACCTGGATACAATATAAGGGACAGAAAGAGGTTTGTCTTATCCCTTGTTTGTTTCGCTACCTTCCCCTGCCAAGAACCATTTCTCTTCTGTGATACCACCTTGCCAAGGAGCCAGCAGATTATGGACTGAAAAGGACAAACTGTGAGCTAAATACACCTTTTTCCTCCTTTAACTTTTGCCATCAGGTATTTTGTCTCAGCAATGAAAAAAAGTGATCAAAACACACACACACACACACTCTTCAAGAAAAGCAAGTTTTCGTTGGAATCCCTGTAGGCAGTTTGACTACATGGCTAAGAACTTTCTGATCTGCTTATTTAAAAGCCAAGGAAATGGGCACAGGATGACTGACTGTTCTCATCATGTCCATCAGCAACTGTGTCAAGGCAATGGCTTGCAAGAGCAGTTCATTCACGAGGAGCAGAAGTGTACCATCTTTCTTTTTTTCCCAATATCAAACCAAGAAGTTGGGATGTGTCCTTTTCTAAAAACATAGTAACAAAACTGAAGCAAGAATTTCCCAGGGAATTTCTGATGGTCATTTCCTTCAGAGAAAACCAAATAATAAAATGCATGATCCCTTAAAAGTTAAATATTTTGGCTTCTGTATAAATAAAGCAACCCAGCACCATTTCGGAACCTAAGAGCCTAGGAAACTGCAATTTTAAAAGCTCAAACATAGCTCAGTAATTTTGTTATAATATTTGCATTCTGACCTGTGGTAAAATTGAACAGAAATTTAAAAGTGTGTCCAAAGAGTATGGGGTGGGGTGGGGGAATGGAAATATCATAGTACAGATATAATTTGGACTAAAACAATAGATCAGATATGATAAGCATATTATTCACTAGTAGCTTGCAAGTGGTACCTTTGCTGCTATATTTAATTTAGGATAAATGGAATGCTGCCATCATTTTTTGGAGTCTTTGCAATAGAGCTGTCAGGAGCCTAAAGTTTCTGTGACAGAGGAATGACATGGCTAAGAAGTCAGAAAATCCTTGGACACTGGGTCAGACACAGATCCATGCAAAGATCCCATAAGGACATAGACAAATGCGTAACTGTCCAGGGCTCTGCTTTTTTCATAAAGCAAAGAGGATAGATATTGAGTGACATCTTTACTTTTTATTGGTCACAGACAGTTTTGAGAATTTAACAGAAGCCACTGAAAATACCAGAATTTTCCAGAGAGCAGAAGGACATCTCAGACAGGAGGCTGCGTAAGAGCAAGTGGTTGTTGGAAACTGTGGTGAGGACAAGTTTTCTGTTAGGACTGAAGCACAGGCCTGTGTAGGGCTATTCGAAAACACAGGAGGGATCATCCACCAAAGAGTCTCCACTTGCTCTGCGTGACACTGTATTGATGTCTTCATGTCAAATGGGTAAGGATTTACTGAAGGGCTTTCCTCAGAGCCACGAGTAATAGCTGGTATTTTAGAGAGATGGTGTGCAGAACGGATTGGCAATGGCGAGGCAGGGGACCCATTAGTGAATATGAACCACACACATCTCTCTTCATGTACACTTTTGATAAGTTTTCACTTGCTGGAGCCCTAAGTTCATATGTCATTTATTTTATTATTTGTTTTTGTGCTGAGGTCAAACCCAGAACCTTGGGTGTGCAAAGCACATTCTTTACCACTTAGTATACCCTAGTTAATGGCATTCTGGAGGTTGACAAATACGGAGGTGATGGGGGTTTGCTCACTGTCAGTTACTTTTCTCACTGCTAAATCAAAATACCCAACACCCAAAGTTAAAGGAGCAAAGGTTTATTTAGCTCACATATTGTAGAGGTTTCAGTCCATGGTTGGCTGGCTCGAAGGCATGGTGGTGTAGCAGACAGGCATCATAGAGGAAAGACGGGCAGGCAGAAGGCGGAAGACAGTAAGGCAGCAAGCAATAATCAATGGCCTCCTTTCAGTCCATTATATCTTCTCCAGGCTACCTACCTTTAGGGCATGTACACTCACACTCTTACTGTTAGCATCCTATCTTTGACCCCAGCAACACACACCCTAGATCCTGCCACCTAGCCCCCACCTAGGACCACATGAGGCTTTGAGTGACATCTAAACAAACCATAACATTCTGCACCTGCCCTCACAAAGACCTATGCATACATACCCTTTTATGCAAATGGTATTTAGTTTGTTTCCAAGAGTTGTCAAAGTCCTAACAGTTTCTGCATTGCTGAAAAGTCCAAGACCAAGGTCTCTGAGATTTAAAGCAAACTCTTAGCTGTGAGCTCCTCTACAAGTGAAAAAAAAGTTAAACATTTTCAACATACATTGGCACAAGATTGACATTCCCATTCCAAAAGGTACAAAGAGGGGGACAGGAAGGAACTGGCACATAGTAAGGCCAAAATTCAGCAGGGGAAATGTTATACCTGGTAGTTCCATGTCCAGCATCCCCAACAATCTGTGGCAAGTTGTGAACTCCAAAGGTTTGGGTGGCTCCACCCTATGGCACTTCTGGCTCGATCTGCTCTCTCCTTGCAGTTTTCCTCAGATGATCCGTGTTTTTGTCTTCTCCAAACTTCTGGGGTCTCCAATGCACCTGTAGCTTCACACTCACAGCTTCATACACTGCCCTATCTGCGGTACAGGGCTTAGCCTCCCATGCCTTCTTTTGAAATATGGGTGGATGTCTTCCCACAACTCTTGCATCCTGCATGCACCTAAACCCAGCACCACATAGCAGATGCCAAGGTTTGCCATCAGTTGGAGCAGTAGCCAAGCTTCTTTCTCTCTTGGCTGTAGGGGTAGAGTGCCTATGAACCAAATCCTGAGGAACAACTTACCAAGGCCATTGTCATTCTGGAATGCGGTACTCTGGGGCTCTGTTCTCAAAGCATTCTTTCACTTTTACCATTTTGAGGCTATAAAGGGTGGAGTCCTGTTGTTTTTTGTGATTTCTTTAGACCATCTTTTCTATTCTCCTGTTCTTTCTCAGCAATTAAGATCTTTTCTGCTCCACATTTCCAGTCTACAGCTTCACTGGAGCTTCCTTTCTAGCAAAACTTATAATGTTTTAAATGATTCTGTTGGGCTCTTTGCTTTGGATTGTCAACATAAATCTGGCTAAAAGCCCCCAACAGTAGCCACACCATAGTCTCATTACACTGCCTTAAAATTTCTTCTGCAAGATGAATTAGTACACTACCCTTAGTCTCAGGTAAAGTCTCTGGACATAGGCAAAATGCAGACGAATATCCTGCCAAGGTATAACACACATCATTTGCAGTCCAACAACCAATGTGGTTCTTCTTCCCATCAGAAATCTCCTGACCCTGGTCTTTACCAGCAGCAGTCTGGTCTTCTGAGCTTTGGCCATAATCTCCCATTAAGTAAAGCTGAAGGCATTCCAGGGCTGCTTGTTCAGCCAGCATCTCCAAACCTTTTCACACTCTTCCCACAAGCTTGCTCCAAAAGCTCCTAAACCAAATGGTCAGGTACAGTCACAACAATGACCTTACTCCTGGAACCAAATTTTGTCTCAGTTACTTTTCTCATTTCTGAGACAAAATATCTGACATCAAAGTTAAAGGAGGAAAGGTTTAACTCACAGTTTATAGAGATTCAGTTCATATTTGGCTGGCTCAGAGGCAGGGTGGCATGGAAGAGGGGCATTTGCAGAGGAGAAACAGTTTATAGCAGGCAGAAGGCAGAAGACAGTAAAGCAGCAAACAGGAAGCAACAAGCAGTGACCCTCTTTCTGCCCTTTACATTTTATCCAGGCTTCCCATCTTTAGGTGAAATAGTACTCACACACTTTAATGTTAGCATCATATCCTTAATCCCAACATCACACACCCTAGATCCTGCTACCTCCAAGAAAGCCCCACCTATGACCACATGAGGCATTAGGGGGACATCTAGACACAAACCATAACACTAGCCATCTGACTGCATGTTTATTAGTATTTTTTTTTAAATCTTAGTTTGAGCCAAATATATCATTTATATAAAGCTTTTATATCTGATGTTCTTGCCCAAGTATTTTAGTTAAGAAACGCTATCTCTAATAGGCAAAAAAGAACTTACAGTTACTTGTAGTGCACACTAATTTGCCATTTATGAAATCATGAGGGTGTGTCTGAAAGATGTCACAATTGTGTTCCAATGTTTTAACTTTTTATTTTATAATGCAATGTTTTACATATTTTATTTTATAATGCAGTAGCACACACCTGTAGGCCCAGCTACTTGGGAGGGTGAAGGAAAAGGATCTTTTGAGCCAAAAGTTCAAGGACAGGCAGGGAAATTTAGTGAGACTATCTTGGGTTGAAGGCAGAGGTGACAGGGTCTACTGATGGTCTTTATGTGGAATGAGAAAAGACATTTGGCTGAAGCACTGAATGAATGATGGTGGTCATTCAGTGTCCTGGAAGAGGAAGAATACATGGGCAGGTAGGCAGACACATGGGAATCATGAGTTTAGTTTTTTGTTTTTTGAGGGTTTTTTTGGTACCAGGGATTGAACTCATGACTGCACACTTGCAAGGCAGGTGCTTATGCTGCTGAGCTAAATCCCCAGCCCCTGAGTTTAGTTCTGATTGTGTTAAATTGGAATGATATCTGAGTGGGGATGGCAGGTTAAATGCATGAGTTCCTATGAGATGCTCTGGCTGCAGATACATCTGGGAATCACCAGTATGCAGGAGGCATCCAAAGTCCTAGGATAGGTGACCTAGGGTCACCTTGGGGGAGTGGGAGGATGGTGGAGAGAAGGACAGTCAGGACTGAGCCTTGGGATCCCCAACACATTAAATGAAATACTCTTATTAACTATTCTATTAAGACAAGGGTTTTTACATTAATTTTAATAGGCATATTTAATGATTGATGACACTAGTTTTAACTTATGAGCAAAATTTTGAAATTAATTATACTCATTTATCAAAGCATTTTTTAATGAATTTCAAATAATTCCCTAGTGCAGTGTATGAATATCATAATAATCTTACAATACAAAAGTAGCAATTAATGTTTGGATTTTGTAAGGAGCTCTTGGGTTCACACTTTTGTGAAAAATGACAGATGAAGTTCATTAATCAATATTTATTGATTATTCACATCATAAGCACTGAAATTTTCAATTTAAAAATCATTTTCAAAAAATAAAATTCTAAAATATTTTTCTAAAAGAAAATATAAAGTCCCACTAATTATCTCTAAGTTAAAAAAATAAATTTTTAGGGAAATAAATTTTATTTTCTAAATTAAAAAATTAACAGATTTATTGAACTATAAGTTTCACACCATGCAGTTTTAGTGTTTTTGAACTTGAAGGTGATACAGTGAATTTTCAAATAGATATACATAGGTTAAAATATAAACCAATCCACCAGTATAACCAAGCATAAATATACTGCTTAATAGATACCAATTCAACATTGTTAATAGCACTTGACTGTTCTTAACCTTCACAACATCCTTAAAAAATATGTCTCCCATTTTGCAAAAAAAAATTCAGATCAGGATTCTGGGAACATTCCAGAAACCACTCAAGGAAGAGGAATACAGGAGCCAGGATTTCGATAATGTCTCCTGGACTCAAAGCCGATTCCCTTGTCCCCTCCTTTTTCTTATACCATGATGGAGGAAGAGTGATAGAAGCTTGAGTTTGGAATAAATATAGAAACATATTCCTGCATTAAAGATAGATCAATGTCACAATTCATTAGCATTGGACTCATTAGTTTGAACTTTAAAGCATTTTACTGTCATGTGAGGATTAGCTTCAAAGAAGTGTCCTGTGGTGTTAAGTTTACTGCTCTATGCCTAAATTAGAATGATATATCCTGTAAGTGTTAAATTGGCTTATGTCTCCTTCGTCTGCAAAGGACTGGTGCTAATTTAAGTTTCCAAATGGATTTTACTAGATACAAGTGAGTTATTAATACATGATGAGCAGCAAAGGCAGAATGTGCTGTGTACTTAGGCAGAAACCCAGGGCAAAGTGGCTGCCAGTTCACCCAGTTACAGACCATACTCATCCAGAATAGAAGACTTCCATGTCCTGACCAGAGGAGATAAAATTACACTACCAAAATAAATCCTTGCCTACAAAGGGATAAACAAGAATTTGGGATGCGGAACTACACAGAAAGAGAATGCCCTAAGTCATGGTGAAGGCATGCAGCACTGCAGATTCCCAGTGAGGTGAAAGGATTACTACCACGTCCCTTCAGCAGAGGACGTGAATTGAAAAGTAGTTTCAGTCCTACAGGGCTGGTGGTAGGAATTATGGGCCTGACATTAGTATGGCGCCTATTCAAGGTGGAATCATCAGAATCAAACCAGGAATAAAGAAATTCTTTTAATACAAGAAATGGCAGAAGTAAAAGATGCCCTAACAAGCAGCTTGCCTATAAATTAGATAGTGATGACATGGGAAATAATGTAAATAAAATTGACACAAAAACTGTAAAAGCACAATTATTTAGCAAAGCTCAGTATTTTTTTTCTCCTTCCTTTTTCCTGTTTTCACCATAATGCTTCTTACTATGGATGCAGAGATTTTTAAAGGTTATTACTGGCAAGGATTCCAAATCATCTACAATATCCAAAGTATAATGAGAACCCTACCTCCACCTACTGAGCATTCACTAGGCAGTCATCATGGAGCCTGTTAGGTCACTACGATAGTCAAGCCACTATTAAGTGCTTACTGTATGGCTGAAGGACAAGAATTAAGTGTGCATCATACATAGAGCCTCAGTGACCTAAGAGAGTGACAATTATTTGTCCATTTTATGGGGTATGAGACTGAAGCTTGGACATTAACTCAGTCGCCTGAGATGGTATCAAAAAGCAAGCCTATACAATTCACCTGCTGCTCTTAATCATCACACTTGGGGTGGAGGTGAAGTGCAGGTGACTCTATTCTTCAGTCTCTGAAAGACCCAAAATAAGGTGAAAATGCTCTCTTATACTCCCTCATGGTGGCTACCCTAAACTGGTAAGGAGTTCTCATGCAGTTTTTTCTTGATCTTTTTTTTTTTAAACTTAGTCTATGTTTAAGGCTAAAGAAGTTTTTTTTTTTTTTTTCCAAGTAAAGGAACAATTTACAGATTGCCAGCTTCCAAGGTTTTAAATTTCACAGTCCCCTGGCTTTTAATTATCATGCTACATTTAGACGGAAAGGATTAGGGCCTTTCCTATCTGTTGCTAACCCTGAGCTTCTAAATCTTCAGAGATTTTTCAGTTCTGGTACCTGGAAACTGTAGTCTTTAGGGACTATACCTGCTTTAGGGACTACTGCCTTCAAAATCACTTAAGAATTTTAAAATTGTAGCTGGTATTCTTATCAGACTCAGTAAGGAGTCTTTTTGGTAAATTGTTTATAATTGGTAAACCATTTTTTGTTAACCTTGTAGCCAATATCCCAACTTCTGTATTGGATGAGACCTCATACTAGTAAAATTTGAACCTGGTATATCTGCAAGGCATTTAGTAAATTATTACTTTTTTTATTAAGCTCTTCTAGTATAAGAAAATGCAGGCAATAAATAAAACATAGCCTTTCCAGAAATACCTATTGTTCTAAATGACTCTGCTGATTCTGTATCAGCCCAGGAAATAGCACCATATTCCATTCTCACAGTTCTGTGAGCTGTGAGAGCAATCAATCAGCCTTTGAGACCTGCTGTTCTTTCACCTGCTGCTACAAACATTGAGCTTTGGGGACTGAGGTGGGATCTCTATCCTAGAGCTGCCTCCGAAAGTGGGCAGATTCCTCTCCTGCTCATTTGTGATCTCTCCTTACCTTCCATTTATTTTATCTCTTTACCTTCCATTTATCTCATCACCAGATTCCTCTCCTGCTCATCTGTGATCTCTCCTTAACTTCCATTTATTCTGCGTGATTATTCTGGATATTTCTATGGACATGGTAACACCTGGGGAAGCAACTAGTCTCTAAGCATTGGAGTTAGCACACAAACTTCAAAGGCTCACTGTATTGAAGACTCTGGTCCCCAGCATGGTTCCATTGGGAGGTTAAATCTTCGGAGGTGGGGCCTAGTGGGAGGAAGTTAGGTCTTTGGGGTGCACACTCTGAGTAGTGGGACACCAATCCTTCTACTTCCCCTTTGCTTCCCAGTCATGAGGTGAGCTTCTGCTATGATGTACTACTCCACCCATGAGAGACCTGAAACAATTGGTCTGACCAATCATAAAAACTGGTCTGACCCATCACAGACTAGAACCTCTAAAACAGCCAAGTAAACTTTTTCTAAGTTAATCAGTTCATGTGTTTGTTAGAGTGACAGAAAGCTGACTGACATAGGAGTTTCATCTCCTGCGAAGATGAAACAGACATAATGGGCCAGGCACTCATGAGCTGCTGGGTTTCTTCCTTTTTTCTGTAAGCTTCTTGGAGACAGGATTTCCTACTGTATTTATTAAATACTTGAAAGTGAGTAGATCTTCTTTAAATGTCTGCTGAATCAAATGCTTTTTGGGGGGCTATTATTTACTGAAGGGTTCTAAGTGCTTTGCATGTATTGACTTAATCTTCATGATAGATCTACAAAGTAGGCTCTATTCCTTCCATTTCACAGGTGAGGAAAAAAGTACGGGAAATTAAGAAACTTCCTGGAGGTAAATTCTATTAAATAATAGAGTGAGGCGATGACACCAGGGTCCTCCACTTCTAATCATCCCAGCTACTGATTCTTAAAGGCAGAAAATATATCTACTCTGAATCATGTTGCTTTTCATTATTTGAACTGGACTACTATTTTTTTCCCTAGCATTCAAACAATTCCTTGCTTTGGCTTTTTCATTCCTTTAATTAAAAATTTCTGAAAGTCTAATAGATTCCCATGGCTGATAACAATGGTCTTGATTAAGACCTTAATCGAAACTACAAATAATTGCCTTTAACCATGAAGAATCTACTATCACACTGCAAATTCCAGACAGCTCCACCTGGTAGGTTTCAATCTACTGGGTATTTGGTGTTTTGTCAGATGCAGCTTCAAGTTGGCTACCAGCACTGCTACAACCAATGATTTGTGATAACTGCCCAGCAGGCAACCACAGGAATTCAAGGAAAGCAAACAAGAGCTTTCCACTAGGATAAGGGTGAGAAATTCCAATCCCAGCTCATTACTTTTTTTTGACAATTTCCAGTTATACTTCACTGTTAAGCCCAACAGTTTCTAGTAATATTTTTAATTTTAAAATTATATCACATCAATCACCATCATTGATCAAGATCACCTGTGCCAGGAATGACTCAGAAGTAGAAAACCCAGACTAGAAGAGTAAGTTCAAGAAAATCATGGCCTGTATACTCACACAGCAGTTATATTGCTAAGGTACAGTATTTTGTATAAATGATCCTCACCTCAATTTGTAATAAGGATACAATTACACTGTCTTCACTTAACATGAGAAAACAGGAGGTCACGAAAGTTAAGTGACTCAGCAAAAAAAGGCATGAATTTGTATGATAAAGTAGATCTTCTGGCCTGGGTTTTTTTTTTTTTTTCCGGTTTGGAGACAACAATAAAATTAGTGGAAATTTTTGCATGGTCATAACTTGGAGAATAAACGTTGCATTTGTAGGGGAAATACCAAGGCATTTTTAAAAACTGAGCTTATGATGATGGGGGAAGGAAAAGCATTCTTAAATTTTAATGTTGGAACACATTCCAGGAAAAAGTACATAAAAACACGAAGGTGAAGAGTGGCATCATTCTGGCCACAGTGTAAGCATCCTCAAAATCTATATCCCACCTAGGCAAACTCCCTTGCCCCTTGCCTAGGAAGAGTGCAGGATCATCCCAGTTGTAAGAAAACTATACAAGGCCTGGAACCTCCACCGTGGGCCTGCCCTGCCTCTGGGAATTTAGCAGAAGCCTATATTAGGGGTAAGCTGCCTGGAACCTCCCCCATGGGCCTGCCCTGCCACCGGGAACTTAGAGGAAGCCTGCATCAGGCGTAGGCTGCCTGGAACCTCCTCCGTGGGCCTGCCCTGCCACAGGGAACATCGAGGAGGCCGGCCCAAGACTGAAAACTGCCCTGGACTGCTTCTTCTGGGCATGCCCTCCCACCTGGAACATCGGAAGACCTCAGCAGGCTCCAGTTAGTGTGAAAAAATTTGGAACTTTGCTCCCAGGCGGCGAACCTTGGACTACAGCGGATTAACTGTATCAGTGTGGTGAGTATGCCCCTAAAACAGAGGTGTACAGGGGATAAATAGGGCCAGCAGTAAAACCCCCTCCAACTAACTGTAAGACTTTGGTGAGTCTGAAAAGAGTGTGTGTGATCCCCTCCTACACATAGAAAACATCAGGCAGAGTGAAAATGACAAAATGAAAAAGCAAAATGCAGCCTCAAACATATAGTTCACCAGAAGCAAGTATAGGAGACATTGAAATAGAGGACCTCAAAAGTAACACACTGGGAATCTCTGAAAAGATAGCCAGTGAAATAAAAAAACAACTGCATCAGGCTATAGAGGAAATCAAATTAGAAGTACTCTCCCATGTAAAGATAGAAATAACAACTTTAGTAAAGGACTTGTTGAATGCAGCTAAAGAAGAACTAGAGAAAAAAGTACATGAGCATGGAAAACTGATTGAAACTTTGAATGAACAATACAGAAAACAAGCAGAATTCATGAAACAAACTCAAAGAGACATACAAGAAACAAAAAATTCTATTGAAAGCGTGCAAAACCGCCTAAAAAAAGCTGAGGATAGGATTTTGGACCTTGAGGACAGGATCACAATTAGTGATCAGGAAAGGATAGAACTTTTAAAAATAACAAAGCAGCATGAAATGACAATCCAGAAGCTTCATGATGATGCCAAGAGCAACAATATAAGAATAATGGGCATTAGTGAAGATACAGGAGTCCAGGCAAATGACATACGTAAAGGATTTACAGAAATAATAGCAGAAAATTTTCCAAACGTGGGGAAAGAATCTGATATGCAGATAAGTGAGATATATAGAACACCAAACAGTCACAATCAACATAAATCCACACCCAGACACATAATAATTAAGATTTCAGATATACAGCATAAAAACAGAATACTAAAAGCTGTCAGAGAAAAGACACAATTCACCTATCAAGGAAAGCCCATTAGAATCACAACAGACTTTTCAGCACAAACTCTCAAGTCAAGAAGAGCTTGGAATGAGGTATTTCAAGCCCTGAAAGAAAACAACCTTCAACCCAGACTGATGTACCCAGCAAAACTTTCATTCAAATTTAATGGAGAAACAAGATACTTCCATGACAAAGAACAACTGAAGAAATTCACGTGCACCAAACCAACCCTAGAAAGAGTACTGAAGGACATACTAGACAGAGATAAAAATGACCACAAACCCCAAAACAACAACAGAAAGAAACGTCCAGGTAGGATAAGCAATTAAATAAGAGGAAAACCAGAAACAACTGGAACATAACATGGCAAAGTCGAGCCAGTACATATCAGTGCTATCCATAATATAAATGGCCTCAATTCACCTATAAAAAGAAATAGATTGACAGAATGGATCAAGAAACAGGACTCCACAATATGCTGTATACAAGAAACAAAACTGACCCAAAAGGAAACCCAGAGATTAAAAGTCAAAGGATGGAAAACAGTATTCCATGCAACAGGAACCCAGAAAAAAGCAGGGGTAGCTATTCTCTTTGCAGACAACGTGAGCTTCAAACCTAAAATGATAAAAGAGATAGAGAAGGTCACTACATACTTGTTAGTGGTAAAATTCAAGAGGAAGAACTAACAATTATAAATATATATGCGCCAAATACAGGAGCACCGAACTATGTAAGACAGATACTAATGGACATGAAAAACCAAATACACAAGAACACAATTATAACAGGAGATCTTAACAGCCCATTGTCACAAAGAGACAGATCAACTAGACAAAAAGTCAGCAAAGAAATAATAGAACTGAATCATACCTGTGAGCAATTGGACTTAGTAAATGTTTACAGAGTGTTCCAGCCAACCACATCAGAATATACATTCTTCTCAGCTGCACACGGGACATTCTCCAAAATTGACCATATATTATCCCATAAAACATTAAGTAAATGCAAAGGTATTGAAATCATACCATGTATAATATCTGACCATAGTGCACTGAAATTGGAAATTAATGGCAAAAGAAATTGTAAAACCTGCATAAATACATGGAAATTAAATAACTGCCTTTTGAACAACCAGTGGTCTACAGATGAAATTAAAGAAGAAATAAAGCAATATCTACAATTCAATGAAAATACAGAAACAACATACTGTAATCTATGGGATGCAATGAAAGTGGTCTTAAGAGGGAAATATATAGCAATAAATTGTCATATCAAGAAAACAGAATGAGCATAAATAAACAACCTAATGCTCCATCTCAAGCTTCTAGAAGAAGAAGAGCAAGCTAAACCCAAAGCTCATGGAAGAGAGGAAATTGTAACGATTAGAGCAGAAATCAATGCAATTGAAACTAAAAAAACAATACAAAGAATTAATGAATCGAAAATCTGGTTTTTTTGAGAGAATAAACAAAATTGACAAACCCCTAGCTAACCTTATCAAAAGAAAGAAAGAAAAAACCCAAATTCATGCAGTAAGAACTGAAAAGGGAGAAATTACTACAGATCCCATGGAAATTCAAAAGATCATGAATACCTACTTTGAAAATCTCTACTCACACAGAGTGGAAAACACAGAGGAAATGGACAGATTTCTAGAAACATATGAACTACCAAAGCTCAACCAAGAAGATATAGCAATTTTGAACAACCCAATATCAGCTATTGAAATTGAAAATGTAATTAAAAACTTACCAACAAAGAAAATTCCAGGTCCTGATAGATTCACAGCTGAATTCTACAAGAAATTTAGAGAAGATTTGATGCCAGTACTCCTTAAACTCTTCAATGAAATTGAGAAAAAAGCAATCCTCCCTAAATCATTCTTGGAGGCAAGTATTACTCTGATATCAAAACCAGAGAAAGACCCAACCAAAAAGGAGAACTATAGGACAATCTCACTAATGAACATTGATGCAAAGATTCTCAACAAAATACTGGCAAATAGAATGCAGCAAATCATCAAGAAGATTATACACCATGACCAACTGGGGTTTATTCCAGGAATGCAGGGATGGTTTAACATATGCAAATCAATAAATGTAATACACCACATCAACAGAGCCAAAAACAAAAACCACATGGTCATCTCAATAGATACAGAAAAAGCTTTCGACAAAGTCCAACACATGTTCATGATAAAAACCCTTCAGAAACTCGGAACACATGGCGTCTACCTCAACCTTATAAAGGCCATCTATGACAAACCAACAGCCAACATTCTACTAAATGGACAAAAACTGAAAGGTTTCACTTTAAAATCAGGAACAAGACAAGGATGTCCACTATCACCACTCCTTTTCAACACAGTTCTGGAAACACTAGCCAGGGCAATCAGACAAGAGAGAGAAATAAAAGGAGTAAAGATAGGAAAGGAAGAAGTTAAATTATCACAATTTGCAGATGACATGATACTCTATATAGAAGACCCAAAAAACTCCATTAAAAGACTACTAGAGGTAATAAACAAGTTCAGCAGTGTAGCTGGATACAAAGTCAATGCTCAAAAATCAATAGCATTCCTATACACAAACAACTCACTGAGAGAGAAATTATGGAAATATTGCCCTTTACAACAACATGTAAAAAAATGAAATACTTAGGAATCAACCTAACTAAAAATGTATAAGACCTATATGCTGAAAATTATACTACACTGAAAAAGGAGATTAAAGAGGATATTAAAAAATGGAAGGACATTTTCCTTGCTCTTGGTTAGCAAGAACCAACATTGTGAAAATGGCCATACTCCCAAAACTGTGATACAGATTTAATGCAATCCCAATCAAAATACCATTGACATACCTCACAGATCTAGATAAAACACTACTAAAATTTATTTGGAAACAGAAGAAACCTAGAATAGCAAAGGCAATTCTTGGTAACAAAAGCAAGGCAGGAAGCATCTCAATTCCTGACTTGAAACAGTACTATAAAGCCACAGTGATAAAATCAGCTTGGTACTGGCAAAGAAATAGACCTGAGGATCATTGGAACAGATTAGAAGATGCAAGCACAACTACAAAGACACTCAGCCACCTGATATTTGACAAAGGGCCTAAATATGTCCACTGGAAAGAGGATAGTCTCTTTAATAAATGGTGTTGGAAAAATTGGCTCTCTACATGCTGAAGACTAAAACTAGATCCAAACCTATCACCATGCACAAAACTAAAGTCTAAATGGATCAAAGACCTCAATATTAAAACAGAAACACTAAATCTACTGGAAGACAAGGTAGGTAGAAGTCTTGAAGACATAGGGGTAGGCAGAGAATTCATGAACAAAACGCAAACTGCATGGGAAACACTTCAAAGAATCAACAAATGGGATCTCATATTATTGAAAAGTTTCTGCACTTCAAAGGAAATCACCAAGAGAGTGAAAAGAAAACCCACAGAATGGGAAAGAATTTTAGCCAGCAACCCCTCAGACAAAGGACTTGTGTCCAGAACATACAAAGAATTGAAAAACATCAAGCCCCCCAAATTCAAAGACCCTCTCCAAAAATGGGCATCTGAGATGAACACACAGTTCTCAGAGAAAGATATACAAATACATGAAGAAATGTTCACCACCACTGGTCATTCGAGAAATGCAAATTAAAACAAATTAAAACAACACTGAGATTCCACCTCACTCCGGAAAGAATAGCTGCCATCAAAAAATCAACTGATAACAAATGTTGGCAAGGCTGCGGGGAAAAAGGAACACTGCTCCACTGTTGGTGGGAATGTAGACTGGTGCAACCATTATGGAAATCCATATGGAGAATTCTCAGAAGACTAGGATTGGAAGCCCCATTCAATCCAGCTATTCCCCTCCTGGGTATTTTCCCTGAAGAACTGAAAAGTTCATATTACAGTGATATATGTGTACCCATGTTCATAGCAGCACAAGTTGTGATAGCTAAATCCTGGAAACAACCAAGATGCCCATCAACTGCAGAGTGGATGAAAAAGATGTGGCATTTTTAATCAATGGAATATTACTCGGCTATAAAAAAGGATGATCTTGAGACCTTCATAGGTAAATGGAGACAACTTGAGACAATTCTCATTAGTGAAATAAATAAGAATCATATTTATAAATATCATATTGTGTCTCTAGTGTAAAAAGTAAATAAGAACTACAAGTGTAATAAAACCAAAATGTGTAATTGCTATTGTAAAAAAGAGAGGAAAAGAAAGTGCTCTAAGGGATATAACTGCATGTATGTTTAAGTGTGTAAAACAGATGACCGTATTGCTGAATCTTTGTTGGATCTCTGAGCAGAACTGTTTGTAGTCTGACTGTTTGAATGTCTACTGTGTATCTTTTAACTTTGTAACTTGAACAACTACATCCAGGATGACAGTATGTAATTTATAAATTACTGATTTCTTAGTGGGGCTTTTTCTCATTTTTCTTTTTTTTTTCTTTCTTTTTCATTCTTTCTTTTAGTATTCTGTATTGTTGCTACCCTTTTTTCTGTTTTGCTTTTTTTTCTTTTCTTTAAATAAAATTTTAAAAATGTTAAAAAAAAAAAAGAAAACTATACAAGCTATCGCTTTCTCTTTCTTAGTCACCTCTACATTCTCATATGGAAAATGGAAATTCTTTCTTTTGGTTGACTGAATGGTACCTACCAATAAATGTTGCTGTTGTTATGTCCTCATATTCAAAGGCTTATACATTTAGATTTTGCTATTTCTTAAAATTAATTTTTCAAGGTCTCCATGTCCTTTCTCTTCTGATTTAAAGTGACCTCACTCTCTTCATGATTCAAGCTCCCTATCCATTAATAATTTAGTATTTTTTTTTTTGGCAAAGAGTATCTGATAAAAAAAAAAAAAACCTCAAAAAAAAGTAGCAAATCTTACTGATCCTTAGCCTTAAATCTAATATACAAAGAAAGGAAACGACAAATTTTTAATCAAAGTAAGCAATAATGACAGGTTTATTTAAAATTTCCAGTAGAGAAAACCCACTAGTTTTGGAATAAAAGTATTCATGTATGAGAGCATTAAGTGAATATAAAAGATTAACAGAAGAATAAAACCAAACATAGTACAAAAAAAATAAAAAAGTTTGAAATGGGTTTAAATCCTCATTTGACAGAATTACTAGGTTTGGCAAACAATTCATCTGAAAATTAAAGCCTATTTCTGTAATGTAAACTCCATACAAACTGCTTATTAAATTCAAGCACTGCATACAATTGGTACTGAAATATACAGGCAGTCAATTTCAGTGTGGCAGGAATTACGCATTTACTGTCACCATTACATGAATTAACCAGCCGCATGACTGCTGTTTGGAGAGGATAGGATAGAAGAATGCCAAAACACAGAACAGAACAAAACAAAACAAAAAGGTAGGATAAAATCTCAAAAAATTGAAACACAGCAAATTCAGACATCAGTTTGTTTCATTAAGGCAACAAACTGAATTTTTACAGCATACTCTACATCTGTAGCTGTCATTTGCCTCTCCTCAGCCTCCTCAAATATTCCTAAATTCACTAGTCTAATCAGTTCTTAACTTCCAGATACTCTGTACATACATATTTAGCAAAGAGCATATGACTAACATTATTCTGACAGCAGTATGGTCAGCGTACAATTTTAGAAAGATTATTATGTATATCATAAAGATTAACCTTTACTTTAAAAAACAAACAAAAACCATTACTAAACAAATAGTTTTAAAATATTATGAAAGCTCATGAAAAGTTTCAACATGGGCTCTAAACCTGATAAGAACACACTTCAGAAAGACTATTAATGCTAAACTTCCGCCAAATGATGACCTTAAAGTGCCAAACACAAAAGCATCTCTTAGGACTATTTTTCTAATAGATAATTTGTCCTTGGCTTGGCCATCTCTTCTTCAACTATACACAACGTCCTGCTAAGAGTCTGGATTTTAGTTGATTTTACAATAGAATGTTACGATGTAAACTAAACAGGTTCTTGATATCAATGGTATGTTACCAAGGTTTTAAAATTTCTGAATCCAACAGTTGGTCGCAGAGGTCAAGTATTATCAAGGCTCCTTTGTCAGCTACCCATCATGTCTGACTCATCCATCCTTCAAGTACATGCAAGGCTCAATGTTTTCAAGAGGCAGAAGCCGGAGGCCACTTAAGACACTGATGAAATAGGATTATGAGGTGAACCCATCTGGGTAAGAACTTTATCCAGCCATTGGAGTGGGCCGTGCAGATGTATCTCAATCCAGCAGGGGGTGCTGGTAACATCCTGGCGATGGTATTCTGCTCCCCAGCCCTAGAAATAACGTATCAGGCGTCATTAACCTTGTTTAACTTAGTGGTTCAACTTATTAAGAAAAAGATTTAGCATAATCAGAAACTGATTAAAGCTATGGGCTTTGCCCTCAAGAAACACACACATGCACAAGCATCTAATTTGGCAGGCAGTCTCAAGGGATACTTTGTTGTGCTGGCCATCTAAAGTCCAGCCATGGATTCCAGATTAAGAATTAGTCTTGGGAAATGTTTTAAAATATATTATAAAGTTATTTTAATGAAGATATTTTTTACCTTTCATATTTATTTCCCACTCTATTATACAACTCTACTATATTATACTATACTATTATACTATCCTATTAAGTTTTCACTTTATCACCAGAAAATAAGGAAAAGCCTACAGATAAACCTTCTGTTTCTTCCCTATTCAAGCAGTCAATTTCAAGCAGTAGGAGATCTTCCTATCAACACAGACTTTTTGATCTTTTAATCTCCATGCGAAACTGGCAGGGATACAAGTCAGTATTGCAAAATCCACCATTAAAGAAAGAAGAGTAATTTTGCTACTGCAAAGATATAAAATATGTAGGCATGAGTGGACAAAAGAACGTGAAGTTCTGACTAAGCCTTATTTCATGCAGAATAACAGAAAAGGTTGGGTTCTATTCATTTCTGCCACCTACCTGCAACTAATACATGTGAATATGAGAAGTTTCTAAGAAGTTGTGAGACTGAACTACATCCGTATGTATGTATATCCATGTTGCACTATACCTATAAACTATTAAATTAATGTATAGGTCTCTCTCCATTAGCTAGTATGTTCTTTGAGGGAGTGGTTATTTCTGACCTCCAGTATTCAGCCCAGTCATTGTTCAGAGAGGAAGATATACAAATACTTGTTTAACTGAACTGATTAGGATTTTTTTTTTTTTTGGGTATGGGAGCATTCAAGGAGAAAATAAACTTATGAAATCTGTTTTCCATATCAATGCCTAAAAATGACCATCTTAAAAATAGTACAAGATTGACTATTGATGTTAGTAAAACATTCTATAGCATTTCTCCAAGATGTTGAGGGAAAGGGAAAAGTATGATAACAAAGATATTGTAAAAAAAAAGTGTGCAGTTTTTTTATTGCTAATATATGATAATCCCCTACTATATTGGCAAGCATTTTTAAATGAGATTTATCTTCAGCTCCCTAAATCCAGCTTCCCAGCTACGTGTATTACATCTTGCATAACTCTCCATGCTAGTGCATTATAAATACTCTTTATTAGTGTTAAGGTTGCTTTTACTTGTGTGAAAGTAAATTATTAATACTGTACAAAGGTAAAACTGTTAAAGCTGACTGGGCAATCAATACGAAATGAATCTGAGGGGAAAGCTATGCTAAGCACTGGAGTCATACATTTTTCTAGAGCAGTCCTTCAATAAGACCCATTATGGGAGTTTAGGGACAACTGCCCCAGTCCCAACTCTGCCAGCGCCCATTTTCCACATGAGAAGCTTAAGGCCCAGAGCAGAGCCCCCACGCCTCAAGCACACCATTGACTGGTGACTGGAACTGGAACCTGTGGGTCCCAACTTGCAAGTGCTGTTCTTTCCTCCAAGCTCATAAAAATGAAACACACTTCCAGCAACTCATTAGCCTTATTTTAACATTTATCTGACCCAAAATGCTCTGTCAAAAAATTAAACAGTCAAGGCTAACAATGAGTAAAAAAGGTATCCTATAGGTACATGGCATACAGGTCAACTTCTTCAAGGAGTAAAGGAAAAAACCTCTAAGAACATTTCAGAGGTGTCACATTCCACTGCAAAGGAACTGTTGAATTAATTACATTTTGAGAAAACAAGCAATAAGACAACATACTGAGAATTTGCTAAGATGATTCAAAGAAGTAGAAAAAATGATATTCAGAGAAAGATGCTTTTGATCTAGAGCATAATTAACAAAAGTTCCAAAATTATCTTCAGTAATAAATACATTGCAAAACAGGTTTAACAACAAGCTAGGCAGCTTCTGAAGAGACAACATAAAAGGTGACTGCCTTACCCAAGTATATAATTAGTTCTGTTTCTCAGAGTAACACAGGGTGATAATGTATCTTTGAGCAGTCAAAGACAAGTTACTAAGACAAGTAACCACCTCATGAAATCTAATCAAGTATTTAAAAAATTTTAACATTTCAATGGCGACTTAAAACTCTTCATATCTCAGACTAAGATGGCAGAAAGATTCATTACTACAAGCAATGTCTTTAACCCTCTCTATCCTTAAACTTTACAATTTACTCTTGGAGCTTACATGCATCTTTAGGCAATGTCCTACTAACTTCTGATTATATTAAAAATGTAAGATTTACTAGATATAGTTAAAAAACTTTTATTTTTACAAAGAGATCACTTGTTTTATTGCTGAAATCAGAAACAAGTGTTACCATCACAAAAATACTACTAAAAACAAAGAATGAAAAGGGAAATGTACTTATGCAATTGGTCTCCTACGACAACCATACTAAAATCACAGGTTAAACATATAATATATTCTAATAGTATCATGGTAGCTAAAATAGTGCTACTGGAATCAAAAAAAGGTTACTAGAGGCTACTGCTATTGACACTTTGCACAAACACTTCTGTGTTCCAATGATACCTTAGTAACTGACATCCATGTTGAAGTTTAAAAATCAGTGGACATACCACCAAGAGGATACAGAATTATACATGGGAGAATGCACAGCAAAACTTGTTAAAACTCACAGGAGAGAAATCTCAGCTCACTTACCTTCACAAAGCTCATGCGTATAGTGCACATTTTTGTGAGCTCGTAGACTGTTTCGAAACCATGGTTCACAGACTGTGCCAATAACTGCGCAAATTCTTGGTTGTTAAAGATTTTTAAACTACATCCACTAGGGATTTTGCAAACAGTAGTCGGATGGAATCCATGATGGTAGTTGCAGTTCCGACTCTGCACAAAGATGCTACTGTCACTGAGGCATTCGGCGTATACCTCCCCTCCAACATAATACAGGTGAACCCCTGCAGGAAGGCAAAGCATACCATTGTTTTCATAGCTGAAAGGCACCTTTGCAGCTTTAACACAGCGACAGATATTTGTGCAGGTTTCAACTTTGGCTAGGTGGACATTCTCTAAATCCTACACAATAGGTAAAATCTCAATAGAACATCCACGTGTCAACAAGTATGTGGGAGATTTCTAGGAAATAACAGAAAATGTCTCATATAGAATAAGTCTCTTGAAAATAATACCAGTGTAACAATTTCAGCTGGGTGTGGTCACATACATCTGAAATCCCAGTAACTTTGGGAGGCTGAGGAAGGACTGTAAATTTGAGCTCAGCCTAGACAACTTCACTCAATGAGATCCTTGTCTTAAAATAAAAAATATAAAATTAACAGTAAAATTAAAAAGGGCCCCACTTAATGTGAAGAACCTGGATTCCATCTCCAGTATCCAAAAACCAAAAAACAAAAAAACAAGCAAACAAACAAACAAAGGCAAAGTACAACAATTTCATGTTGGTATTTAATGCTTATGTGGCCATGGTTTGAAGTGTATTCTTACTCTAAAAATATCTGGACTTTACTATGGGATCCTACGTGTATTCATCATGTTAAGTTACTTGCATTTATTCCACAGCTAACCTGGGAAATTTTAGAGAAAAGGGAGGATCAAGAAAAGTAGAGGGGAACTAGAAAACCAGAGGTGGAAAAAGTATTGCTGAGAGTTGTTAAGACATAAGGTCTAGTAATAAAAAATTTTAAATATTAGAAAAAAAGTCTTAGTGTGCAAAGTAAGAGCTCAGCAAATGAGCCACTGCTACAGACTTCCAGGAATGTAGAAAATTCATCTGACCTAGCCTTAAAAAAGAGGAATAAGGACAAAGCCCTCCACCACTAAGGTTGATTTACATGGGCCACCTGGCATACAGCGTCACACCTTTTTTTTTTTTTTTTGAAACAGGGTCTTGCTATGCAGTTCGGGCAGGCCTTGAGCTCACTTTTTAGCCCAGGCTGGTCTCAAACTCGCAACAATCCTCCTGCCTCAGCCTCCTGAGTGCTGGGATTACAGGTGTGAGTCACCATGCCCGGCTCACCCCATGTGGCTTTAATCCACCCGTAGGTAGCTCGGTTATGCCACAGTCAAGACTAGAAGAATTATCTCCTATGAAATATTATGTGTGGTGCACAAATGTACACATAAGGGTTAACACTTCTGTGACAATTAAATAGCTAAGGCAGACACTCATTTTTTTGCAGACACCCATTTTTCAGCCTGACATAGGGAAAATCAAAATCAAGATTTTCCCCCTGATTATAAATTTTCATCTTAGAAAACTTAAAGGGGAAATATATAAGGAAGCAGAAAATAGTATCCCTCTGTTAGTGACATAGAGATTTTAACCATCAATGGTCTGAAACACTGCATGCATTTTTGGGTGTCATTATATGTCATTTTTTGCAAACACAAACATATGCACTGATATATAGATGTAACAATTTATTTAATGATTTTTCCATTAGCGGACCATTGTGTTGACAATAATTTTCTGCTGTTATAACAATGACATGATAAATGTCTCTAGACAGTTCTTAATAATATCTGTACAACAGATTCCTAGAAGTTAAATCACTGGATTCTGATTCACTTTGCCAAATGACTTTCCAGAATGTGTGTATCAATTTACACCACTACCCCCAGCAGCGTGTGAGCACACTTCTCATTTGGCCCATGTCAGACCGAATCTGAGCTTAAACAAAAGTAAAATCCCCCTCATTTAGAGCTGAAAAATAATGTTTGCTTTAATCTGTATGAGGCTAGGTGTACTCCTCTAATTTATTAGCCACCTGTGTTTCTTATTTCTTTACTATCTATCTTTATTTCTTAACTATCTAGCTCCCTGGAGTCTATATTTTTATTAATTTTTATAAACTGTGAATACAGGCAGGATATAATTTTTTTCTTGTTTCCTGGTAGTCCTCTGTCTTAATTTTGTTCATTATATGTATTTTTTAATCTAAAGAAGTCTCAAATCCGTTAGTCAAATCTCTTACGACCTGGTTGTTGCCTTCTATCTTTAAAATATTTCTATCTCTCTGATCAAACATATTTTCTTTTTGTCTTTCAAAAAAATATTAATCAGTCTATTTGCATCTATGATATGAGGCCAGGGTCTCTTCTTCCAGCCTGCCTCAAAGCTAACTTTTTTTACTGTAAAACCATTAGAAGACTCTGGTAGTTTGTTATGTTTCACTTACGTTAGATTCTTGTATATTGTCTGAGTATAATTTATTCTGGTTTGTCAACATACTGGTTTATTTGTAGTTTTACAATGCTTCATTAACTCCAATATCATGAATTTTTCTTTACTCATTCATTAAAATATCTGAGCTATTCTTACTTTTTTATCCAGGTGATATTGAGAATAATTAATACATTATTCAAAACTTTCAAAAACATATAGTTTGTTTTAAACTAAAAATTAAGGTAGGATGAATATCTTAAAATGTTTTTACAATATTAAGCTTTCCCTTTAAGGAAACCAGACTACCTGTTTTTTCAAATTTTCTTTCTCTCTCAACATATTAATTTCCTTTATATAATTCTCACATATCATAGGTTCAGATTCTTCCCTAGAAATTTATGTTTTCTGTTGCTATTAGAAATTCGATTTTTCCCCTCTGTTACATTTTCTCCCAGACTGTTATTACTGCCAGATTAAGGGCAACTGACATAATTTTTTTTAAAAATAAGATTCTTGGGCTGGAGATACAGCTCAGCCACAAAACCACCTGCCTGGAAAGTGCAAGGTCGTAAGTTTGATCCCCATTACCAAAAAAAAAAAACTTGCCATGCATATTGGTGCACACTTGTAATCCCAGAACTTGGGAGGCTGAGGCAGGAGGACTGCTTTGAATCTGAGGCAAGCCTGGGCTACAAAGTGAGTTCAAGGCCTGCCTGAACTGCAGAGTGAGACCCCAACAACAAAAAAGATTCTTTGCTGGGCACCATGGCACATGCTGCAATCCCAGCTCTTGGAAGCTGAGACAGGAGGACCATTGCAAATGCGAGACCACCATGGGCTACATAGTGAGTTCAAGGCTAACCTGAATTGCATAGTGAGACCCTGTCTCAAAAACAACAAAATAGATTCTTTGGCAGCTTTTAGATAAACAATGACATTTGAATACATAATGCTCAATAGTAATACTGACATGGGAAAAAAGGAGAGACACTTGTATACTTCTGGTAGAAGTGTAAATTATTAACAGCTTTCTGGAAAGTAATTTGGCAAAATATACCAAAAGCTTTGGACCTACTTATTTCACTTCAAGAATTTATCCCAAGAATATTATCAACCAATCTTATCATCTGCAAATAATGACAATCCTGGTTTACTTTCATTATATCTAATTCTACATTGGGTACATTATACAGGGAATCTTGAACAATTTTAAATTACAACACTCCCAGAATTTTTATTTTCTTTCTAGAAAACTATACAATAGGGGAATGTATACATAGGGAAACTATGCCATAGGGGAATTTACAATTCAATGAAAAATACATCTTTGTATCCCAAATATAAAATTGTGCTTATATACAATTTGAGGGGTATTCAAACCATTGAAAGATATTCATGAATCTAATGTTTAGCATTTCATCACTTAGGTTTTGTTTCCTTTTTTAATCATATTAAGAAAATAAAATTCCTGCTTTAAGAGTTCTTGGGCCTCCACCACTCCTAAAATGAAATGTCAAAATTTTATCTCCAACATCTTTTAAGCATCTATTAAATAACCTTTCAAGCTGGTCCATAATTATAGACTTCAAAGATCATTTCTGAAACCTTTTATTCCAAAAATAAATAACCTTAAACTTATAGAAAAAAGCTCAAATAGAAAAAACAAAAAAAGAACAAGCAGCACCCATACCATCATCCAGATTCATCTACTGTGACAGTTTACTCCACCTGCTTTATCATTTGCACTCTCCTTCCACAAAGCACACACACAAACACACACATGCACCTGTATGTATTCTGACACAGGACCGAGTGAGAGAGAACCAGACAGATGGTGGGTGAACAGACTAATATTATTTTATATATTTAGAAAATATGTTTATTTACACATAAATACCTTGGTTCATGAGTGCATTTATTTGCAAACAATTTGGTTCACAAACAAAAGCATTTTGCAAAATTTTGCTTCTGTTCACAAACTCTACATTAGGTGACAAACCTGACCATGGACCATGATCATCTTCCCCACACAAACACCTTCCCAATGCAGCCACCTTCCCCCAGAATCATAAAACAAATTAAGTTTGTAAACTGAGGCACCACTTACAACTTTCCTAAACCATTTCTTTTTTTTTTTTGGTACCAGGGATTGAACTTACCACCACGTGCTTGCAAGGCAAGTGCTTATGCTACTGAGCTAAATCCCCGGCCCTCCTAAACCATTTCAATGCCTCTGTGTGTGTAATCTTCCTCAACTACTTCATCATGGCTCTTTACTCCAAAATACTTAACTGTGTAAAGTGTATATTTTCTAAGAAATATGTAAGATAGCTTCTTTGTGTGTGTGTGTGTGTGTCTTTTTGAAACAGGGTCTCGCTATTCGGTTCAGGCAGGCCTTGGGCTCACTTTGTACCCCAGGCTGGTCTCGAACTTGCAATGATCCTCCTGCCTCAGCCTCCTGAATGCTGGGATTACAGGAGTGCACCGCCACACCCGGCTGTGAGATAGCTTCTTACACAGCCACAGTACAGTCAGCAATGGCGGCAAATCTAACACTGACATAGAATTTTTATCTCATCTGTCATTCATATTCCAGTTTTGCCTGCTGCCTCAATAATGTCCTTTATAGTATTTGTTCTCTGTCTGGTACAGGATTGTGCCCAGCTGTCACATCTTTGAACTCATTTTAATCTGAAACATTTCAACACCTTTACCTTTTGACAGATGCAGTTACTCCTCACTTTTTAAAACAGAATGTTCCTCATTTGGGTTTTCTCAGGACAGGTTAAGATCTGCATTCTTGGCCAGAATTACAGAGATGATGCCACGGCCTCCTCTGCACATCACATCCGCAGGGGTAAGATTTACATTTGTCTCTCATTAGCAACGGAAAGGCTGGTCCCCAGTGAACTCAGGGATCAATTATACAATTACAAAATTATATGACTTCTCCACTGTGTGAGTACAGCTTTTTATTGTCCCTGTACCTAACAGGCAGTCTGTGGGGAAATACATAAAGCCATGCAAATACCCTGATTCTTATCATTAAGGAAAAAGTTCATACATTTAGCATTCATTGGTGATTCTTGCCTGATTCTTATGTTGGTTGCAAAATGTTATTTCTCTAACTCTACAACTCATTCTACATTTACCAGTTGGCCTTCTCCATTCATGTATTTAACTATTTAATATTGGTATGGACATCTGAATTAGTATTTTTTAATGTATTAAAATGCATTACTTAGACAGTTGCCCCATGGTATCTGCAGATTATGAATCCATAGATTCAATCATTCTCAGGTTTTAAAAAAAAGTACATGTGTACTGAACATGTATAGACTTTCCTACCTTGTCATGATTCAAATTTTTCCTCTAAGTTTAACTAAACTTGTTTACATAGCATTTACACTGTGTTAGACATAACTAATACAGAGAGAATTCAAAGCATACAGCAGGGCACACCCATTCATTCAAGATCTTCAACAAATCCCCCATGGGTACCAAAGGATAACTATCTTATGCTCAAACTGAGAGCTGTATAGGTGAAGCTCCTCCATGCTGGCTCCCATGACATGCTCTAACATTTACACAAGCATTTCTTTATTTTTTGCCATAACAAGATGTTCCCTGGAGGCAGGCATTTCTCTAAGGAGCCCTGGTTCCTCTTAGTGGGAGATGGCATTAGAACTGATGACCTAGAAGCAAGATGTGCTTCTCCCTGTGAAGTATCTTTGCTTCTTGGTGTGTTCAGAAGACAGATCAGAATGTATATGTTTAGATGCATATACATAGGTTTATTACAGAGACAATATATATGAGAATATAAACATACATGTCTACATACATGCATTAAAATTATGATTTTGCACTAATACTTCCAATTACCTCCACAATATTTTTTGCCCTCCTTCATGTACATATGTCCTTTATTCTACAGTGAAAATCAGGCACTGAGCAAATCATACATTTAGTCATTTTCTTAATCAGAGACTTACTGGTGTATGTTTGCCATACATAATAAATATATTCATTGTGAGGTGCTTAATGTTACATCTAAAAGATACAGAATGGTTTCACTTATTGTTATGGTTTATGCTTGGATGGTCCCCAAGCCTCGTGCAGTCAAGGAGGTGGCTGAATCTAGCATTTGTGATTTGTTTGTTGTTTAGTGCTGGGATTAGCAATGTGAGTGCTGCACTTGCTCAGGGGTGGAATCAACGCATTATATAAGGGAGGGAAACAGGTGTGCTCCCCCCTCCTTTCTACACTGTTTCCTCTTGTTGTTTGTGGCTCCCATGAATGACTGCCCATTAGCCACACCATACTGCCTTGTTGAATATGGGCTGAAACCTCCAAAAAAGGTAAGCTAAATAAACCTTTCTTTCCTTCCTTCATTTCAGGCATGAGGTGTTTTGTCCCAGCAATGAGAGAAAAGTAACTTACCCACTATTATTAAAGAGACTCTTTCATAGCAAAACATGAGATAGAACAGTGGCCCCCAAACAGCAAATCACAATTTCAGCTAACTCAATATTAGAAGAGTGGGAATACCATAAAAATTATGGATTGGAAAAAATTCCAACCAATGCACATTTGAAAACATTTCCAACATTACCAAAATATAATTTGAAAATATTACCAAATATTACCTGCTATTTGCAACACCAGTTTGCCACAGGAATGACCTCTGGGGCAAGAAGGACACAACGGATAAATAGCTCTACAGAGGTGCGGGTGAAGACTCACCTTTTCCAATATGCCGCCTGGTGTTTTCAATAGTGGAATTCCGGTTAACGTTGGAGAGCAGCCCAAGACAGAAACGGTTTTTATTGTTGGAAGGGTCGGTGAAGCCATCCACCAACACGCTCGTGGAGGATGCATGGAACGCTTCACCCACGCGGTTATTGAGCTCATAGTAGACAATAGAGCACCAGTGTTTTGGTTCCTCATAAGCAACTGCCTGAACATCTGCAAAAAAGAAAAGGTTCTATCAACCACAGTTTGTGGCTCGGGCTCTCAAAACTAAAGTGACATCAAACTGGATTGGGATCTTGCATGAAGATGTGGAAGGGCAACTGAGAGTAGAATGTCTATGGTTTTTCTATAATATATTAAGCAGGCACTTTTTATTAAGGGTGACATTCTCCTTTAATTGGAAAACAATTTTCTGCAATTACCATCAGAAAACCAAAAGCACCAGCTAAGCAAGCCTAGCAGCAGTGCCTGCTGCATACTAACAACATGCCCTTTGCTCCTTAGTATGCAGAAGTGGAAATCGCCCCTACTACGGACCCTGGCTCACCCTCCAAAGAAACGCAACAAGTGACAAGCAAAAAAACAAGTGGGCTGAGAACAAGAGAGGCCCAGAGATCTGCCAAAGGTACTGGCATTAAAAAGACTTACTTTTGGCAAAGCCTCAGTATACCTATGCTTTTTTAAAGCAATAAAAAGGAGTTTTTAATTATTGATAAGGAGCGGCTTTACTTCATATCAAGTTGCCAATAATGATCACAGCTCCAGTTTTGCTCCAGTTCTCAAACTCAGGAAGAAATCTTGCCAGCTGGCCATTCTTACAGAATGAATCATATCTCTCTCATCCAGATTTCATGCTAACTTCCTTATATTTGCTTTAAGTCATGCAGAGCAGGTGTGTTTTGTCTCTCCATTCCCAGAATGGGCCAACAATGGAAATTACCCAACTTTACTGACAGGATGCAGCTTGTTAAGTCAAATCTCTTAAGACTAACAAATCTCCAAACAGAACATGCTTCTAAACACTTGCAACTAAAAGGTTTTAAAGATAAGTTCCTTCTGTAGTAAAACCTCTTGTCCTCCTGCTTTAGAGATTCCAGGAATACAAACTGTAATATTTGCAGCATACCAATGCATAATGATCTGAAGTTTATGAAGTCTTGGGAGTAAAATCACAAAAAATTGAAAGAAAATCCACATCAAAAGCACTGTTAGGGGAAAAGTATCTCTGTGTTCTTAGCACCAACCTCCACAAATATTAAAATGCACTTTGTAAAGGAAAAAAGGAAAATGACAATTTAAAAACCTGTACCTTAGTTACTTTATATAATTAGATAGGTCATCTTAAAACATACACTATTTCTATTTGATAATCAACTCTCTTGTCAGTCTGGTGTAGTTCAAAGAGCAAAGTATTAGTGATCTGTAAGTGACAAATCTCAAAGCTGCAAAATCAATATCAGAAGGCATTTTATCAGCTATCTGGATTATTTAGAATACTATTCATCTAAGTTAGAGGCTTACAAGTTTTTTTTTTCTATAAAGTGGCCAGAAAGATTTTGTGAAACACATGGTTTTTATCAAAACTCTGCCTTTGTGCTGTGAAAGCAATCATAGATAACATGCAATGAATGAACACAGCTGTGTTCCAATAAAGCTTTATTTACAAAAACAGGTAGCAGGTTAAACAGTTTGCTGACCCCTGCCCTAAGAAAACCACTACAGGCAACCACAAGAAAAGGTCAACATTTTCTTCCTTATGAAAATATTAACTGACTGTAAATGTACTCAAACAGGGAAAATTTTAAAGGTGATTTAAAACAAAGAAGTCTTACAGCTATGTCCATTTCCTAACATTAACATCCTGGTCTTAATGATAACAGTGACGGGGTTCCCAGGCTTGTAGCGCATAGGCACTGTATCCATTCTTTCCTGCCATCCTGCTCCCCAAACACGAAGCTCAAAACTGTGTGAGACAGGCGTTATCTTCCCAACCAGAGACTTTGTTGGTTTGGTTTGTAATTACATGTTTGAGAAGATGTTCTAGAAATGATGAGGAACCATAAAATGGAATAAAAAAGAGATTTTAAACAGCTTTACTGATGAAAGAGTTGTACATCACAATTCATCAAACTGTGTAGTAAGCTCATCATCAGTTTTTAAAAACTAACTTTTAAAGAGCAGTTTTAGGGACAGCAAAACTGAGGATGAAGTACAGAGATTCCCCACCTGCCTCCTGCCCTTACAAACGTACAGCCTCCTCTGTTGTCAATACCTCCCACTAGTGTGGTACACTTATTATAACCAAAGTATCTATATTGATACATAATTATCGCCCAAGTCCGTAATTTGGATTAGGGTTCACTTTTGGTGTGAGAAAGTCCATGGATTTGGATAAATACATATAATGACATGCATTATATTACTGTATTGTACAGACATCATCAAATTTTTAGTGCTCAGAGAATATAAGCAAGCCAGCGGGTGGCAGTCCACTCCTATAATCCCAGCACTCTAGGAGGCTGAGGCAGGAGGTTCCCAAATTCAATCCCAGCCTGGGCAATTTAGTAACACTGTCTCAAAATAAATAAAACAAATAAATTTTTAAAAATGGATAGGGGATATAGCTCAGTGCAAAAGCCTTGGGTTCAGTCCCCAGTAACCCCCACGAAAAAAATCGATTCTGACATGTCCAAGGTATTTTCTATTTTAACAAAACATTTGCTGAGAATAAGACATATTTAGCAATCAAGTTATATTTTAACTTCAATTTACATGAACTTTATACAAAGTGAATAATTCACGCCTGGTGTGAAGTGCACCAGTGAAGCCCTTTGCTCCCTGAGAGCTGCCCTGGGAACAGTTTAACTCCCCGGCACAACCATGGTTTCTTCCAGGTGCTGTAGGGTTCTACCGCTTGCTTACCTGTGCTCTCTGCTCACTTAAGGCCATTAAACTGGCAACTTGGAAGAAAGAAAGCACCCTCCACTCAGTCAGTGCCAAAGACAACATGGAGGGAATAGACTCAGCCTACACTAGACAGACAGAAACCTCCAGCTGCAGGGTGAGAAACAAGAACTTGTGCCTCAAATTTCTCCTCTTGCTATACTTTTTTATTTCAGTCAGAGGCAAATATACCAAAAAACAAATGCTAGTAGAGTATTTTCAGTTGCAGGGATATGTATGTGGAGGGCTGGAAAACAGGATTTATTTCTAACCATGAAAGAAACCTTGTGGAAACTCCAGTCATGTGACCTTCCCATTATGAATGTCAAGGGTGAAAACTTTACTTCGGTGTTACGCTGTTTCCCCAGACCCCCTTGTCCACTTAAAAACATCCTTTACATCACCAATTCCAAATGATTAAGTGCTGAAGTTCTACACAGACGACTGCCCAGTTATACTTTGGCTTTTGGGAGTTAAGATGGTGTGTCTGCTTAAAAGACACATTCATTATCCAAATACTGTTTCCCCATCGAGCTTCTCTACCTATCTCAAACAGCTATCTTTTAAAAAGCTAATAGAGGTTTGTGAGAGAAATTAACGCTTGCATGTACAGACTTTAGGCCCCGGGTCCCAGCCCTGGGCCAAGGGCACCTTCTGTGGTCTGTTAGAGAGGGGAGGCCAAGCAGTGGGCGAGTGGGCGGAGCTTCCCCTCACAGATCGCTTTGCATCACCTGGAGCTCTGCCTCCTGTCAGCTCAGCAGTGCCCAGAGTCTCACAGGAGATCAGACCCTGCTGTGAGCTGCACATCTAGGTGGCACCACTTCTTATGTGAATCTAAGTGCAAAACTAACAGAAAAAAGGTACAAAATGAACAAAATGCACTTGAATTATCCCAAAACCATCTCCTGCCCTCCCATCTGTGGAAAAAGAGCCCTTCCATGAAACCATTCCCTGGTACCAAAGAGGCTGGGGACTGCCGCTTTAGACTCTAAAAAGGAAACGAGCAGTAACTCATCTCACCTCCTCTGTTGATTTCGGAGGCCAGTGAGGGCGCCATCATGTTTGTGTCCATTGGCTGAGAGCCATCCTGGGCCATGGGGTCTTCAGGAGGCAGGTAGGCAGGGGGAGGCGTGTCAGCTACAAAGTTTAAAAAATCATGCTTCAGACACAGTCTCTTGTGAAATGAAATTCTTAAAGAGATCAAGTTGCCATGTTAACTTCATCAAAAGAGGGGACACTACAGACACTGGGCTTGGTGTACAGGTTCTGAACTGATTACCATCCCCAAATCTTCTGTGTGTTTAGTGCCAACTTGGTGGGATTAAGGCACAGGCCAAGTAGAAGAAATATGGAAAAGGGATAGGAAGACGCACTGGTGGGAATAGTAGAACAGCACCAATAATTATCAGGTCCCTCTGAGCAGTGCCAATGCCACAGATTGCTCTATGGCAGTTCTGGGTTTTCTGTCTAGGGTCATGCCATTTAAAAGCAACAGAACAGGGCTGGGAATTTAGCTCAGTGGCCTAAACACCTGCCTGGCAAGTGTGAGGTCATGAGTTCGATCCCTGATACCAAAAACAAAACAAACAAACAAACAAAGAACCTACATTTATTTAAGCCAAAATGAAAGTGGTGGCACACTCCTGTAATCCTAGCACTTGGGGAGGCTAAGGTAAGCAGATTGTTGCAAGTTCGAGACCAGCCTGGGCTACAAAGTAAGCCCAAGGCCAGCCTGAACTGCATAGTGAGACTCTGTCTTGGGCTTGGTGTTCTAGATAAAAACAAAACAAAACAACAAAACATACTCTCTTGCAGTCTGCTCTCAGAGGACTGCACCTCGTGTTTTCTAGCGGGTGCAGAATATCTGAAAGCTACCATACATGGAGCTTAGGGAGAAACGGGGTTTTCATGCTTTCTTGCATAATAACTATGGGCTTTTAGAAATCTGCAGTTGAGTTTCATTATAGCTCACTGACATAGACTCTTAATTTTTCCAGGACTTCAAGCAATCTGTTAGAACTATCTTCTCCTTACCCATTCAAATAACCAATAGCCTTTAAATGCCTAAAAGAGAATAACAGAAAACAAATCAGTTAATCTCTGCTATCTTCTATCTGAGAACTTCTTCTGAGGAGCACACCACCAGCTGGCAAACGAAGTGACTTCTGAATCAACAAACACAAACACAAGTCTGGTGTTTTCTTATAAACAATCTTTTGCAGCCCAAACTTCAGTTCCTCACTGGCTCTTCTGAGCCCATCTAGTAAAAGTGACAACCGTGGGAACCAAATTTTATCTCAAGGGATCAGGAATCCTCGGCTAAGTACCCAGGGGCAGTGTGGGACTAACATTGGTGACTAATACTGCTCCTTGGGACTCCTCATGATTTCCCACCGATCACTGAACCTAACACTCACCATCTGTGTTGCTCACTAGCAGTGACAGTACAGCGATGGCACTGCAGAGCCTGCACCGGGGCACCGTGTTTGCTCTTTCTCTCACTGTTTTAAATCCTGCTCCCTCCATTTGCTGTGAGGCTGACTCTGCTTTAGGGAACGCAGCCTCTTCCAACTCAGATTCAGTGAATTTCAGCCAAGGAGCTGAAGAAAATCTCATCAGCAGTCTGTGGCGTTGGCACTGCTCAGGGGGACCTGATAATTATTGGTGCTGTTCTACTATTCCCACCAGTGCGTCTTCCTATCCCTTTTCCATATTTCTTCTACATGGCCTCTACCTTAATCCCTGACAGCCAAGGACAAAGTGGGAATTCTAGCACTAATCTGCAGGATTTTCACTTGCGTTCACCTGGGGTTACCACTGCTCAAAAGGTCTCTGAACCTCATCTCCTCACCGTTAACCTGGCCCCTACATGCACAGGGTTTACAGGGAGTGGAGCAGACAGGAAATCACCAAATATTATCAGTTTGATTTCTAAACTACTGTATCTTCCACCTTCATCCAGTTTTGGACTGAAAAATCAAACAACACAGTGCAAAATAAAGTGACTTAAAATAAAAGGGAATAATAGAAGCACTAAAAAAAATATGTAAAACGTGACCACTTTTCAATTTCTGAAGGCCAAGTGCTGATGGTTTCAAATTTTTTCTTTTTTTTTAATTTTACAGAGAATAAAACTGAAGAGAACAGAACCAAGCAAATAAGAACAGAACAATGCAAGCAACACAGCACTTCATGACAAGACAATCAGATATCAAAGTAGCCTAATAATGTCTTTCTTTGAACTGGTTGAGCATACTTTCACACACAATAGTATCAAACATAACAGAATAGTATAAAACCATTCCAGAGAATGAAAGTATTACAGGACATTCAAAACCAAATAATGGATAATGAACAATGGCTACTATAATATCTCATTTTCCTTAAAAAATTTGTTTACATTAGATGATTTCAAATTTACTTAAAAACATTTTAAGTAACCCAAGAAACATGTTTTCCCAGTCATTTCTCCTCCCCAAAATGTTAAAATATTTTCAAGTGCAAGATAATCCTTGAGCCTAGCGTGGTAGTGCACACCTGTAATCCCAGCGCGCAGGAGGCTGAGGCAGGAGGATGGCTGTGAGTTCTAGACCAGCCTGGACTACAAAGTGAACTCAAGGCCAGACTGAACTACACAGCAAGACCTTGCCTCAAAAAGATTAAAAAAAAAAAAAATCCTTAAGCACTACTGCCAAGAAATTTAACAGTTTTTTTTCCGAGACGCTTGCTTATTAACCTATAATTTGAATAATATAATGTCCTAATTAATCATTTGATAGCTATTACACCATCAGTTATGCCTTAAAAAAGAAAATAACTGTTCTTTTGTCTTTTCTAAGTTAAGCAAGCAAATGGTTTCCAGTACTTGAGTTATAATTCTTTTGTGTAAAAGTGTGTGTTTCTTGGGACTGCATCATCATTTAAATAAACTGAATTAAACGTGTGTGTGTGTGTGTGTGCGCGCGCGCGTGCTCCTTCACAATCCATCTTTCCTGAGGCTGCACTTACAGCAGGGAAAGTGTTTCCATGTCTGAGATGATGCTCACCGAGGCTGTGTTTCCAATGTTTAACTATTTTTCTTTGTTTTATCATTGGAAAGACTGTAACGATTAGACCACGCCCAAAGGATGCAGCTGTTTCAAAACTTTTTAAAAACAAGGGGAAAATAGAGCTAATGCAAGCATCTGTGCCTGACAAATCAAACAAGCCATTCGCCTCCCTGTCACGGCTCTCCCTGGGCAGACGCAAGCCTAGAGCACCCAGCAGCGCAGCGCGGTTCCGAAGCGGGGCCCCTCCCGCGACGCTGGGCACCCACTGTCCGGTCTGAACACAGCGCACACCTCGTCGTCCTCTCCTACCTGGCATCTGGAACGGGCTGCCCGGGTCGGAGCTGGTAGGAGAGTGAGGGTAGGTGCTGCTGCTGCTGCCCGGAGAGTTTGGGTAACTGCTGTTGGGAGAGTGAGGGAACGGCTGGCTGTTGGGCTGCTGGAAAGAATCCGGGAAAGTGGCGTTGAGTGGCATGTGAGGCTCGTTTTGTCCCGAGGTGCGGAACTGAGCTAGAAGGCTGTGCTGAGGGTTATACTCGCTGTGTCTTGGAACCAGCACTGGAGGAAGAACTGGAGACAGAGAAAGGGAAAAAAAAAAAAGAGAGAGAGACAGAAGACAAAAATGAACATGATGAACAGTGGTAACTATCTCCAATAAAGCTGAAACGTAACTGTGACAACAAATTATCCATCCTGCTGCCCGGGTGTCACTCAAGCACAACCTAAATGAGAAGCCGCCAGATACCGAGGCGCAGGTGCTTTGGAATCGCGGACGGCACAGGCCTGAGCTCTGCAGCGCGTGAACAGAGGAACGGTCTGCAAAATATGTTCGTTTAGGTTAAAAATGTTAAATTTCCCCACTCTTAATTTGTCCATTCACTAAAAACCAAAGTACAGTTAAGGATAGTGTATCACCACTGACAATTCCACTTCCCAGCCCTGCTTATGAGAATTCAGAGTTAATACTTACTGGACGTTCAATGTTTTAAATATGCTAACTGGCTTTAAAACGAACAGTAAATGCACTTGAGATAGTGAAGATTATTCCTTACACCAGTGAAGGTAGTTAATTACACAAAATGCGATGCTCGGTGAAGAATCACTGCTGCGTGCAGTCCTACTAGCCACACGTTACCAGCATCTTTCCTTTAAGAATCTGAATGAATTCACCCACTGCCCAACAATCATTAACACCACTGACAGGCCAAGGAGGGCAGAAGAGACAATTCACACTCCGTAACTGAAAACGGAAGTTACAAAAGTCCAAAAGGCAGATAACCGTGAGGAGCAAAAGCTGTTCTCATCTGTCACCAGGTGTCTCCTCCTAACCACAAAGGCCCCGGAAGCCCTTTTCCTCCAATATTTCTGTGTGCTTAAACTCAGGTTTTTACCTACCCAGAAGCCCACTCTGTCTTCCTATTACTGTTATTTATCTCAATTAAGTGGTTAAGGTGTTCCAGGTCATCTACCTGGTGACCTGGTGGGAAGCTCCCAATCCCACCTCAGCTCAGGCTCTGGAACTGACCGTTGGCTAGGTCATCTACCATCTATTAGTCTACCTTTGGTAATTAATAATTAGTGGGGAAATACCTTGAGACTGTAAATAGCCTGTTTTTCACCACACTTTACCTCCTAAATGTAGTATTCACTTTTACTTGAATGAAGTTTTGCTAGTAGTTGCAAAATGGTGAGGTTTTTTTAAATTCCATTATTCTGTCATTAATCAGAAATTTCATACAACATAGAATTCTTCTCACCTATTTATCTGCTGTGACATATGATGTTGTACATGATGTACTTTACTGCATATGATGTATACTTTACATATCTTATCTGCTGTTACATATGATATATTCTCTACTGTTACCAGTCATCAATATGGATCCATACTTAATGGACTGTATACTAGTTTCATGTTCATGGTGCCTTACAATTAGCCACTATTCAAACTAGTTCCTAAGCCTTTTTAAAAATGTTATCCTTTTCTTAACATTTCCATAATTTCTTCAACAAAATTTTCCAGGCTTACCTCTTCCCTTTCCCATACCAGCCTGGGGCCCCTGATTCACTTTAGTAAAGAATAGTGTGTAGAACCTAAAACATGAACTCTAAGTGTGTTCTCTAAGTTTGCTGGAGTTATACTGATTCTCATATGTGTATGTGGGAAACCCTGAGCTTAAACTGTTACTGCCACAGAGTTTCTATTTGCTTCTTCCACTAATACCACCAATGTATCTATTAATTTTATCCTAAAATAAATTCAAAAAATCAAAGGCAAATATGAGGTTTTCTTTAAAACTTTTTAAAACTACATAGAGTACTTGGATTCATTCCAATTCATTCAAAATTTACTTATGTTCCTTCCCTTTCAGTGTTATTTTATTAACTTGAAATTTTATTCAATTTTTCATTTTTCAGTTTATTGGATGCATTTATTTGTTGCTGTTACATTTAGCTCTCTAGTTCTTGCTGACTTTACTTTTCCAAGAGAGACACCATCGACCTGATCCTAAAAGTCAGACATTTCCTTCCCAGCCCCTTGTACTCAGCCCCCTCATACTAACCTCACAGTGTAACCAATTTCACTTTTTGTGACTCTTTCCTGTGTTTATTGATAAAGGAAAAAAAAAAAGCAAGTTCTTATTTTAGCAACAAGAAAGTCTACTATCTGCACTTTAGCACTTCGCTTATATACTATTAGGAATAACTATATTAGTGCATGGAGATCTTCCCAATTTGTTTGTATAACAACAGTTTATTGATCAGTCTCCCATGTTGAAGCATTTAGGTAGTTTACAATACGTTACCATTACAGGCAACACTGTATTGGCTCTGAATATACATTGCAAAACTGGGCGTGGTAGCTCATGCCTGTAATCCCAGCACTGGGGAGGCTGAGGCAAAGGATCGCATGCATTCAAGGCTAGCCTGGGCTACAAAGTAAGTTCAAGGCTACCCTGAATTACAGAGTGAGACCCTGTCTCCAAAAATCTGAAGGAAAAAAAAAGAATATTCATTGTAGTGTGATTAAATTCTTACTTGTAGACATGCTGAGTGAATGGAGAAATGCACATGTAATACTGTCATGTTCAAATACCCCTTTGTAGGGAACTGTACTATTTTACACTGCAGTGTATGAGCCTTTCCCCAGCCTTTCCAAGTAGATTTTGTCAAACTTTCTTTTAAAGGAAAAAAAAAAATCAAGAAGCAAATAAAAAAAATGACAAAAGTAAAATAACAACAATAAAAAAAAATGGTGATACAGGATTTCAAAACAAGAAGATGGGAATTTAACAATGGGTTACTATATTGCATCTTGTTATCCTCAAAATAATTGCTTAGGCTGCCAGATACAGGCATGTAAGATTGCTCAAACAATATAATTTCCCTTTGAGCAGTTTCTTTCCCTTTTACTGTATCTATTGTAACTTTTGGAGCTTACTTTTTCAGTTTCTTACACTAGTGAGACAATATGGTGTTTACACATGCAAATATCATTTATGTCACTTTTTAAACATTTATTTCATTTTTTAAACAATTTGGTGGATGGGAAATGGTATTTTGGTGCAATTTTAATTTACATTTTTCTTATGATCATGTATTTCATGTATCTTATATCTTGCGTAAATTTTGTTTTGCCTTTTTGCCCTTTTCACTCCTCATATTGTTAATATTAGCCTGTACTGTGCTTCACAGATTATTTTACTATAAACTGTCATCTGACTTTGTATGGCAGAGTTTTTCATCTGAGGTAGTCATATGCATCAATCTTTTATTTTATATGGACTTTCAGTTACAGAATATCTTTTAAACCCATATCAATGAAATTATCAATGCATTCTTCAAATTTCATTATTTAGACTTATGATTCATTTGGGCCTAAGACTGATTGATTGATTTTGAGACAGGGTCTCACTGTGCAGTCAGGCTGGCCTTGGGCTCATTTTGTAGCCCAGGTTGGTCTTGAACTCACAACGATCCTCCTGCCTCAGCCTCCTGAGCACTGGGATTACAGGAGTATACCACCATGCCTGGCAGGCCTTAGTTTTATTTATTTTAACGAGTGGTCCCGACACCACTTACTAAAAAGCCCATCTTTGTCCTAGTCACTGGAAATAAGTTTGTAAAATAATGCTCTACATATGTTCAGATCTATTTATATTTTATTTGGGTTTTGTTTTTGAGACAGGGTCTTGCTAGGTAGTTCAGGCTGGCCTTGAACTCATGGCAATCCTCTTGTTTCAGCTTCCTGAGTGATGGGATAATAGATGTGAGCCACCATACCTGGTAGTGTGCATTTTTAACCTTTTTTTTTTTTAAATCTTGGTCTGCATTTGGGGACCCTGTTTTAATATCTGACAGGGCCAGCCCCCTCATAGTTCTTTCTTTTTGGTGTGTTATTTGCATGCTATTTTACCATGATTTTAAATACCACCTTGTCTCTCTCTTTTTTTTTGAGTGGTACCTTTATTGAGATCACATTATAGTCATAAATTAACAGTAAATTTCAGTCTCTTGATGAGGTTCCAATGTTTTATTCGGTAACTAGGAAGATCTGCTCATGTCTGCTGCCTGTCTTTTTATGGGGAGGGTACCTGGGAGTGCACCCATGACCTCACACACATCCGGCAAGTGCTCTACTGCAAAGGTCTCCCCTCACCCCCTTTAAACTTTATTTTGAGACAAAGTCTTGTTACATAGTCCAGGCTGCCTTGAAACTGTGCCATCATGCCTTAGCCTCCCAAGTAGCTGGAATTACAGGCATGTGACTCATGCTTGACTTACTGATGTGACTTGTTCTAGAGGGACTGTATTAGATTGCTAAGGCTGCCATAACAAATTACTGTAGACTGGTGCCTTAAACAACAGGAATTTATTTCCTCACTGTTCTAGAGATGGAACACTCAAGATGAAGGTGTTTGGCAGGTTGGTTTCATCTGAGACTTTCTTCTTGGTTTGCTGATGGCCCTTTTTCCTGGTATCTCCGCATGTCCTAAGCCCTTCTTAGGCACCGTAAGACTGCACTTTGACTCCCCTCCTGGCCTTCATTTGAACTCAGTTTCTTCTCTACAGGGTTTGTTTCCAAAAAACACACTCTGTAGTACTTGGAGTTAGGGCTTCAGCATGAATCGGAGAGAGAGGGGTACATTAAGCCCACTACACCACAAATAGGACTTAGGCACCCCACCACTCTCCCGTGTTCAGAGGTAAGGCTTTTGAAAGGTGACTGGACCACAAGTGCTCTAACTTCCTCAGTGAACTAATCCACAGATGAGATCCTAAATTGACGGAATTGCTGGAGGTGACAGAAACAAAAGGCAAAGGCAGTGGATCACAGGGGTATGACTTTGGGGACTACATTTGTCCTTGGCCTCTTCCTCTTGGACATTCTTATCCTCTGCTTTCTGGCGGCTACAAGGTAAACAGCTTTCACAAGGTTTCCGCCTCAGAGTCAGTCAGCCATGGACTAAAACCTCTGAAACTGTGAGCCAAAACAAATCTTTCTTCCTTTCATTGGCTATTCTCAGTTCTTTTATCACCATGACAGAAAGCTAACAAACTTGTTAAACTGATTAAGCATCATCTATTTTCTATTGCATTTTTAAAGGCTCTCTTTCAAGTGGTAATTACATACATACCCAAAGTTTCTGGTATGTTCATGTTACTTTTTGTAGTCTGCCTGCCTGAACCACCTTGTTGTCTGAATCATTGTTTATAGAGATCTCTTGGTATCTAATCATGCCACTGACAAACAGTTTTATTTTTTCCTTTCCATTGTTTTCTCTTGTCTAACTGCACTGGCTCATAGCACCAACAGAATGTTAAGCAGTGGCGAGAGCCAACTTCCCTGGCTTATTCTTGACCTTGGTGGGGATAGCACAGTGTTTCCTCATTAGGACGCTGGCGTTAGTATGGAAGTTTACACACTATGTTAGGGGAGTATCTGTCTTTATACTGCTTTTATCAGAAATGAGTGTTAAATGTTTGTCGGAGACTTTTTCAGCATTGTTATGGATTTTCTGAAACCCATTAATATGGCAAATTATTCTTACCCTTTCAGCATTAAACCTGCTCATTGTGGTGTACTTTATTTTCTTAGCATCTGATCACTAATATTTTATTTAAGATTTTTATGTCCACATAGTTTCTCCTAGTTCACAGAAAATAAAGTTTTGTGCTATTATTTGTTTCTTCTTTGTAAGAATCTTTATTGTCTGCATAACTACTTGGAAGATAATCACAGTGTATTATCTATTGTTTGCCTCTTAGTGTTATGAAGCTTTATTTTTTATAAAACAAAAAATTAAGATTTTTACATGTACATGTAAGTGATACTGTGCTTTTTATCACATTCTGGTATCAATGTTATACTTGCTTCGCAAATGTTTGCATGCCTGAAAGAGTTCCATGTTTCTAGACAATCTCATAATTTCTGATTGAGTCCCTTGGGAGTCTGGGTGATTCCCTCTGGTGGTTTCCTGTGGGCCAGTTTGTGGATAATTTCTCTTAGTATTTATATGGGCATAAAACTAATTATAATAAATTTTATTTAAAGGAAACTATCCATTTCATCTTGGCTTTCAAATTTATTTGCATTTAAGTATGCAAGTTAATCCTATAATTAATCTTTTAATCTATATCAAGTTAATCTTATAATGTATACCACTAGCTGTTTCCTCTTTTTTTTTTGTTTGTTCTATTTATGTTTTCCCTTTATGCCCTCTTTTTTTCTTAGCTGTGTTACCTAGTTTCTGGCCTTCCCCTCCACTCCTCCTACTTCTTCAAATCAGGACTCAGATTTGCTGATTTAATCTATTTATCTAATTCTCCCCCACCTCTGCGTTTATTATCTCACTCCTTGTACTTTCCTTGGTTCACACTGATGTTCCTTTCCTGGATTTCTTATTGGAAATACCAAATACATTTATGCTTACTCTTTTTTTACTGGCAGTTATGTTGAAGGCTACAAATTTTCCTCTGTTCTCTGGTTTAAACATACCTAACAGATTCAGATCTCAAGGTTTCTTATGTTACTTCCAAGAAGTGATTTAATTTTTATTATATTTTCTCATTCACTTATGAGACATTTAATAAAACTTTTTTTAAATTCCCAGGTTGGGGCAAAGATGTAACTGAGCTGTTGAATGCTTATCTTGCATGAAACTCATGAACCATTGGTACCATCATATCAGAAACAAAAATAGAAACATTAGAACAAACAATTCCAGGTGGAGGAGTTTATATGTGCTTTAAATCTTGGGATGTATGGCAATGTGAGACAGTGCTGGCTGCTGTAGTTCTACTTGATGAAACTCAGGATTTTCTTCATCACCTACAACATAACACATTTTTTGAGTATTCCTTATAGAAAAAGAAAGTACATTTTCTATTACCAGGGTGCAGTGCCCAAAGAGCTAGCTACCTGATCAATACTGTTGGTTTAGGCTTCCTATGCAGAGGTTTAATAAATTTTTTCTGAAAAGGAGCAAAGGATAAATATTTTAGGTTTTGTGGGTCATATGGTTTCTGCACAATTGTTCAATTCTCTTACTGTACTATTACAAGACAACTAGTCCACTTAAAACAATATGAAAGTCAGTGTGGCTGTGTTTAACAAAATGGTTTACAAAAACAAGAGGCTGAATACCTTGGCTGTTGTTTCAACAATCATTCCTTGTTTTTTTAAACATGGATTTACCTTATATTAATTCTGGTGTGCTAAAATTCCTATAATTTACATGTTTTTCTGTTATTTTTTTTTCCTATAGTTCATAGTTTTCTTCTTTATTTAGATTTCCATCTTTTCTGGTTCACTGTAAAGTGTCTCTTTGTTAAGTGTTTTTTGGTTCTGAATCCAATTTTGTCTGTTTAAAACCAAATAAACTAATAATAATGACAACAAAGCAAAAACCCCCAACAGTCTTTTTCTGTTTCCATTTATCTGGTACACCTCTGCTAGTTCCTTTGATTTGCAAACCTCCCACCATTTTTCCAGGCTGCCCTGTAGCCCAGGATGACTTCAAACCCCTGGCCTGCCTTCCTCAGACTTTCGAGTGCTGTGATTATAGGCATGTGACACCACTCCTGGCTTAAACGGGACCATTATGTAATCACTTTTTTGTGACTAAGAGTTTTGCTTTATAAGCCAATCTGAAAAATCTTTCAAATATGAGTTAAACCCATCTATACTTATTAATATGGTTGAAACATTTAACTTTGATGCTTATGTTAATATTTATTGTAGCATTATATGTATATATTTAAAATATATTTTACATCATCTTTCTTCTGTGGTATAACTGTTTTATACATTTTTAAAGAAAGTTCTAAAGATAGTTTTATATCTTTATTCTGTGGGGTTTTTTGTATTTTTATTTTGTAGTGTCTTCAATACTCATTTTTTTTTCTTTCTCAACCTTTTAATTGCTAGTTCATTAGTTTTAAGTGGTATCTTCTAATTTTCACCCATGAACTATGTAATTACCAATCATCTTATTCTACCTTCCCCTTTTTCTCAGTTCTTATATTGCATTTTGAAAATTGTACCATTTCTTTTGGCAGAATTTTATTTTGGGGTACTAGAAATCAAACTCAGGACCTCATGCTTGCCAGGCAGGCAGTGTGCCTCTAAAGTATATTCCTGGCCCCCTGTGCTATGTGTATTTTGTGAGACTAAGTTCTGATCAATATTTTCACCCGTATTTTCACTTGTATCTCTACATCAATACCACCAGTACTTCTGCCAATATGTCAATACAGTCCCTCCCGCAGATCTGCCAACAGGTCTCACTGTAATGACATTCCATTCACGTCCAAAACTTTTTCTGTAACCTTGACACTTAAGGGACAGTTTGGTTTGGGCTTGCTTCCCTTAAATTTCTTGAAAATGCTTTTTCACCATCATCTATTTCTTCAAGAAGCTCTTACAGAAAGAAGCGTGACCCCAGACTTAATTTCCAAACTTTATGTTGTGTTCTTTTTCAATGGAGGTCCTGAAGTTGGTCTTTAAAGTCTAACAGTTTTATTAAACTTTGTCTCAAAATTGTTCATTCTAGGTGAATGTCCCCAAGCACACAGTAGGCCCGTTTAGTGTGCAGACTGAGGTTTTCTTTTCTTTTCTTACTTCTTGAAAGTTTTCTTCCACTGAACTTTTAAACATTAGTCCTATTCCATGTCTCCAGGAAGTTGGGGCTTCAATTATATGTATTTTGGATTGTTTCTTCCACTGTCCATTTTGACGATTTCTTCTTAGATCCTTTTTACTTCTTTTTAAGTCCCCTTTCCCTCATGTACTGTTTTCCTATCTTTGTTCAATGAGCTTTTTTTAATATATACTTAATCTCCTTTTGGCACAATGTAGTTTTTTTTTTGTTTGTTTTTGGTTTATTCCTGAGTTTCAGCAGCTCTCACTGATTTTCTTCCAGTTTCTGTCCATTTCTATATTTACTTTCTGAGTTTCTAATTTTCTTCCCACAAAATGCTTAAGGATATTTATTAGAAGTTCTATGTAAGCCCTATGTGGAACTGTGAAATCACACTGAAATTTTGCTTTACTTAACTAATTCACATACATACTTTCTACTCCTTAGAACTTATCAAAGTAACATTTTGAGTAACTTACAATCAAGTGAAACTGGGGCTCCAGGGAGACCTGTACATATGATTCTGAGGCTCCTGTATGGTAATGGGGCTGAAGCAGGTGGTGGTACCCTAATTTGAATGAGTAGATGGCCTATTTACTGTAGCACATATAATTCTAAGTAAGTCACAAAGTTCTCAGAGGAGGAAGAAGACAGATAGATGTGGTATGAAGCAACAATCTGGAACTAAGGTAACATACAGAAGCAAGGAGAGACTCAGCAAGTTCATCTTCAGGTGATGACTCCTTCCACAAAGTTCACATTAACACCACTACCAGATACTAACTAAATGCCTACTGAACACATTATACCATTCTGTGGCACTGAGTGTGTAGAGGGGTAATTTCCTTACCTAAGATCACACCCACAGTGGCAACAGTTGGGTTTTGAATGAAGGCAGTGACTACTCTTGACCATGGTTAACCAGGTCAATCAAGATCACAGCCTAAGTACCTAGGATTTGTAAATGTTATGTTTGATTCAGGCCAGACCCTGGATGGGTAAGGAAATGAGGAAAAGTCTTCCTCTATTTCTTTTTGTATTTCAAGCTATTTGTACTTTTATGGAAAAGAGACATCTGGGAGGACTGACGTTCCAGGGAATCATCTTCTTGGTTTCTTAAAGCACTAAGCTCACTGCTATTTGACAACTTCCAAGAAGGAGGCTTCCCTTCAAGAGAAGGTTACTCCTACTAGTTATCTGAATTACAAGACTCCTTTCAAAAGCACAATGTCAAAACATCTCTCTCTGCACACACAGATTTCTTTCTGATTTGAGAAATTTAGAAGCAAATGGTATATATTGTTCCTATGTTCTAGCTACCCCTGGCTACCTCTGACTTGGTTTCCCTCTACACGTGCTCTGAAAATGGCACCAGTGTGGCCCCTAACCACCCTCTAGCCACCTGCAAATCTCTAATTGCCTTAAATCTTTAAAAGGAATGCACCATCCTCTTCCTTTCTCTACCTCTCAGGAGGGAAAAAAAGCTTTCAGACTTCATTCTTTTTTCAGTGATGTTAACCATGCTTTTCAAACTGTGCATCTATTTTGGTTAAAAAATAAAATTCCTTTTCCAGTTAACAGGGAAATCACACTAAGAACATTTCAGGAGGCAGAAGTTCCAGGAGACATTTGTGACTTTGCTACTGGAATCAGCTTTTATGTGTCACTGAGGCACCAGGGAAAGGAATTAAAAATGATGGCTAAAGCTGTAAAGAGGGTGGAGCTTTGGAGAGCATTTCTGCATACTTCCAAGATCTAAGCTTTTTCAAGATTCTGAAGCATGGCTTGAAATCATCAAGAGACCAGTAGAAGTCTAGAAATTTAGTCTATTCTAAATCTGACAAATCCCCACCAAATGCTAATGAAAAAAACAGCTTCTTGGTCTCTTTCTTATCTTTTTTTTTTTTTTTTTTTTTTAACACAAGAGAGTTCTGAGGATGAGGCTGCCAGGCCCTTGTCTATTGTCTATCCACACACTTACTGGCAAACAAGCTACCTGCTACCTGGTGACATGTACACATTCCTTAGTTCTGAAGAGTTGGAGAAGGTGGTCAGCTCAGAGTCAGGACACCTGAGTTCTACTGCTGGCCAAGATAAGATAACTACCTTTGTGACTGAGCAAATCACCCACCCTCTCATCATCTCAAATTTAGTCATAAGAGTATAGGACTTGCTGCCCAAAGAGTCTCCACCTACTAAGTTCTACAAATATCTGACTGATGAGAATGTCGCTTCGTGTACACCTGGAGTCTGCAGTATACAAAGCTCAGTCCCAGATGACGTCTTAGGACATTTCATGAGGTCACCTATAAGCAGGAAAGTGACCCAGGGTTAACCCAAGAATGACATGGGAACCGGTTACAGCTGGTTCTTTCTGGGAGAGCAGCACTTTTCACTGAAAGGAGAGGGCAAGCTGCCAATGCAGCTGTGCCCAATGTACTATCTACACTGGCCAGATGTCTCCAGATACCGTGTGTGCTAGCTGACCTTGTGGACAGAAACATTTCAAACAAAATGGAGCGGATAAGACCACTTAAAACACTGGGCTCCTTTGCGAAATAAATTCCTTACCTTGGGATACCTCAGGGAACCTGGAGAAAGGATTCTCAGAATGCTCATGAATGTTAAATTTTAATGAAAATATCCATTGCCAAACCCTTTGTGAGGGAGGGTACCTTACTGTTTTGCTTGCTTGGTGGTGGTGAGGTGATGGCAGGCAGGGTGTGCAATACTAGATAAGGCTTACTGAGTACTGCAGTTACAAAAGCCAGCAGAGAAGACGCTGTCCCTTTCCACAGGGAGCTGCTATTGCTGAGTCCACAATAACTATCTCTGTGCTACAGCTGAAAAAGCAGGCTGGCCTTGCTATATGATTCATCCTAGATCACACAGCTGCTGTGTGGAGTGCTAGGATTTGAATCCAGGTCTGCTCAAAACCACCAGACCCCATTATCTAGCACTGTAAAACCAAAGAAAGAACAAGAAACTCAGTTTTAAAATTCTCTTTCCATTCTTCCATTGATTGTTTTGGAAACATGTAGACTTAAGACAGTTTTGCCTATAAGTGGCAACACTGTAGTATTTACTTTCCAGGAATAAGAAGACAAATACACAAGCACTATTTTAATGTAAGAAATGGATTATATTTAACAACATCATCAAGCTTAAAAAAAAACATTAAATTTATTTTAAAATCACCTAACTCAACTTTCTGCACAGTACAGCAGCAGGTCAGTGATTCTTTTATGCACACTAGAGAGATGGTTTCCTCGAGACGTGTTTGTGACTCAGCACTCACCACGCAGCAGCCATCAGCTGGTGACCGGGCTGGGGTTGGATCTCTGGGTGTTAACATCACACCCTCACCCGGCTTTGCAGTTCCCTATTCTGTTCCTTTGCTCCTCCTCTCCAGGTTTCTGTTCTCATGTCATTTGTTTATGGTGCCTTCCCTAGTCTTTCTCTCCATCCACTTCCAATAGACTTTCACTATAGGATCTCCAGACTATTACTGCTAATTTGACTTTAACTCACCTCTAGATTGTAAACCTTGAAGGTGTAACTGGCTTTCTTACTTTTGTATCATCCAGTGCCTGATATATAATAGGTCTGCAGTAAGTGGTTTTGCAATTGACAAGTGTTTGCAAATTATTGTTCCTCTTTTTTTTAAAAAAAATTTTGAGACAGGGTCTCACAATGTAATTCAGGGTAGCCTTGAACTCACTAAATAGCCAAGCCTATTCTGGAACTTGAAGCGAGTGCTGGGATTACAGATGTGTGCCCCTGTGTCTGGCTCCTAACCTCTTCTTTACAAGCCAATTAATGTACTGAAGTCTTTCGTATACTCCTCAGATTCATGTGAATTAAAAAGATACTTGTTTAAAAAGGCAGATTCTTATTCCTCATCCCAGATATAATCCATCAAACCCTCAGGGAGTTTGGGTGAAGCACGATGAGAAGTTATTGGTGTATGCACCAGGAACAGAGCACTACCAGTTTCTTGCTCTAGTTATGGTTTTCTCTAATTGTGGAATGAACTTTGATTTTCTCACCTTCCAATTTCCAGAGAGAATCCCTCTCACCTCCAAGACTACCGTGTCAGTCCCGATTCTAAGATAGTGTATCAGTTTAAGCTAGAATGATATTGAAAGGGATGGCACAGTCTAAGGAAATAGATAGGAAAATGTGGTGTTGCTTTCTTGGTCAAGCAGCGGGGTGTCATGAAGCACTGCCTTTGGTTCGAGGTGAGGAGCCAACCCCAGGCACACCTGTGCACCGGCACCAGCGGGCCCAAGGGGCCAACAGTGGCCTCTTCTTTCCTGCTGTTCCCCTGGTTTCTTTTCCTTTGCCAAGCATTTATTTGCTTAAGTTCCAACAGAGCAAAGGTGCTATAATTAAAGAGTGCAAAAGTTGTTAAAAGTACAAAAAACTTCAGGATATGAGTTAAAAACATCAGGAGGGAAAACAAAATCCTTTGTAAGGTGGATTTTAGACATCCAAACTTGGAAATTCTGCTCAATTATTTACTATCCAACTGGCAGTTGCAATTTATTTACTTGTTGAGCTTCACTTTCATTGGTAAAAAGAGAATTACAGTGCTTCTCTCAGATTTTCATTTAATACTAAGCGCCTGTATATGCCATGTGCTATCCCACACTGTACTAAATATTAATTCACTTAATCCTTGTAACACTGATTGTAGTCACTATCATTACCGCTGCTTTATAAAAGTGGAAAGTGAGATGCAGGGAGAGTAAGTACTATAATTTACCCAAGAATATGTAACTTGTCTAAGAACATATAGCCAATAACCAGAGGAGAAAGGAGTCGAAGCTGGGCAGTCTGCTCCATGATGTAAGCACTTACCCACTGCACTCGCAACTGTTCCTGTGTTGCACACATTTTTGTTGCTGTTGTCCAGGACTGGAGACTTGTACCCAGGGCCTCAGCGTAAGCCAAACAGGCCCTCTGCCATGAAATAAATACTCAGCATACACAGCCCTGTCTTTTTTTTTTTTTTTTAATTCATTTGAGACAGGATCTTGTTAAAGTTGCCCAGGATGGCCTTCAACTTTTGATCCTCCTGCTTCAGCCTCCAGAATTGGTTTTGATAATGTTTCTGAGCTTTGGTAGGTAGAGAGGGATAATTATCAATATGCATTAAGCAATAAACCTAGCTGCCAAGTCACCACTGATATATAAATGATTAGCCCCAGGCACCACACCAGGCAGCTTTCCTTAGCTTGTAATTGCAGCTGAATTAATTATACTCAGCTTATTCTGGGTTCAAATTTGATTCCATTAAGTATGTTCCATGAAACTCAGACACTTGTTATGTAATGAGGATGCCTGACTGATAGGAAACAAACACAAATAATAGCTCTCTATATACTTGACACAGATGGAGACACTCAATTTACCATTATTGACCTAAAGCTCCTAAGTCGGGTACACATGCATATGTATTTTTGAGCACATGCTCTACTACTAAAATTTCTAGGTGTTCATATCCTCTGTGAAGAGGGGGAACCACTTTTAGAGGAGCAGTCCAATGCAGAGGGGTTAAGCAGTGTAACTTTCGAAGCAAGGGTCTAATTTGAATCTTGGCTCCTTGGTCTCAAGTTATGTAACAACTTAAACTCTGTTCCACAGCAATCTGTCAATACTGTACTTTAGCCAGCTGTGGTCAGGACTGAAGGAAAATACATATGAAGTGGTAAACAGTGCCTACCACATAATAAGCACAACAGCAGCTATTTTAATTTGTTATTACTTTTATTGTAATGAGTATCATTAGTTTCTTCAATATTTGTTTAGACAAGACTTGCTTACCTTATAAATTTTGTTTTTATTCTAAGGAAGATGTACAGAGAAATTATGTTCCCCACCCTGTTTCGCTTACATCCCATTTTTGAGAACATACTAGTGCACAGGGCCTTTTTGAATGCAGTATTTAATCCCGCTGTGATACAATCACTCCGCTAATTCCATGGGTCAGCAAACACAAGCTCAAAGAGGACAAGTGACTGGCCCAAGGTCGAAGTTACCAAGTGCAAAATCGAAAGCATGTCTTCTAACCCTTGAGTCTCCCCTATCATATTTTAACTCTACCACTAAAGGGAAATAAGTGCCTCCTTTGAACAGTCTTATCTGTCCTAAATTCCAAAACAATTTCACTTCCTTTTAACTAGCTGGCAATCTGTCTCTATGGTAAGCAAAGCCTCACTCCTCTCCCATTTCTTTTTCATCAGTGGGACTCCTGGATTCTTGCCTTCCCTCAGTGGTTTAATAATCTATTTCTGTATTCTGCTGCTCAAACTCAGATTTGGTCAGGAGCAGCAGCTTCAAGCTTGCTCTTCTCATTGGTTGTCTCCTAAATGTAAGTGTATCATTTTTAAACTAGTTGTTTTTCCTCCACTGAAAAGTTCTATGTTGAAGATTTCAAAGCATTTATCCATAACTGTTTCCTAACTTCAGCATCTTAGTTAAATATCTGCAGTGTACCACAACACCACTACATGCTAGGCAAACTTTCCAGGTGCTCAAAGTACAGTATGGTCACAGAAAAACTGCTGTTGACTACTACAAAGCTAGCAAACCATAAACAGTTGATAGGTAAACATAAAGGAAAAAAACAAAGCAATACACACTGCATTTAATTTTAGTCTACAAGAAGAATCTGCTCAAACATTCCTTATACAATCATACTCTTCTGCCTCTTTTCCTACTGAAGATCCCACACAGGTTAGCAGAGAGGTAGTGCAGTGAGGGTACCATGTGACTGCGTGGGTCTAACCAGACCTCCTCCCCAGGAAATGAGCCCTTTCTGTGAGTGAGGCACTAAGGGCAGCAGTGTCTCCTGCAAAGCTGCAGTGATGCAGCAGAATACAAACCTAAGGTTCCATCCTAAGACCAGCTGAGAGTCCAGAGTGCTAAAGAACTATTCAGAGAACTGGGGGGGTAAAATTGCCAGAGTCCTTCATCAACCCAAATGTTTTTATTTAAACCATAGGATGTTTCCAGGGTAGACCTTTTATTAAGGAAGTTACAGTTTCATTATAAAACTCAGTGACTTTAAGCAGTTTCATGAAAAGCAGAGTATTACGGTAAGATTTCAGTGCTAAATGTCACAAGAAGACAGAATTCTGAAGAGGGTAGTGATGATTATGAAAGTGGAATGGGTTAGCAGCAAGATAAATTGTTTCTCTCCCTACCTCCATACAAAGGGAAGAGCTGCTGGGACAATGGAAGCCTGGACTGGCCCCAAAGGGAAGCAAATCTGCAGCCTTTCAAGTTAGTCCGACACCAGCATTTAACCAACTGCACTAATCTCCGGCCATGTGAGCCATTCAGCAACATTTGGGGGCTCTTATGGCCGCTTGGGGTTTTTAATACTGTTCTGTCTTATAGCTGCCTCCAGACCACCCAGCCTGGCTTTTAAAAATGAGTATCCCCCTTTCACTTCCCCATCTCTTCCCCAAACAAACCTCATTTCCCCCAAATTAGGGCAGAGGTTTGATGATTTAGCTAATTCATGATCAGTCATGATTCTGAGTCTTGCAAGAGAACATTCATATTTTGAAATAGAAAACACCCAACAGGATAGGACATATATTAAAGGAAAAGAAGTTTGAAATCTTCTCTGAGCCTTTTGATACCTAATACCAAAACAAACAAAATAAAACAAAATCAGGACAAGCAGCTTGAGTTCACTGCATAAGCCGCCCCTCCTATCTATTTATTTATTTATTTATTTATTTATTTATTTATTTATTTATTTTTCTGGCTTTTGCAAGCATCCTTCAAGGCCAAAGGGGCAGATCACCCACTCCCACCACAAATAAAACCTCCTCAACCCTTTAAGATATCACTGAAAATGATCCACACGTGAGATTAACAAGTCAAAAACCACAGCTCACGAAGTCTCAACTATTTCACCAAAACTAGTCTTAGAAAATACTAGTCAAGTTATTTTCTTAATTTAAATATTATTTTTCACACAACTAAAATCAGTATACAACTACTACTTCTTTCATTTACTATGACAAATGTTTTTCTATGGCTTTAAATAAATTTATTTTGTCCTTTAACCACTATTAGCTGGCTGGTATTTTCCCTGCTCTATGAAGTAGCAGTGGTGGATGGGAAAGACCTACATTATAAATAATGAGGAGTAAGTAAAAAATTCTTATCCTGCCCACTTCATACTGCAGAGATAGAAAAAGAAAAGTAATGAAATGAAAGATAAAGATCAGAAAAACAAAAGTATGAGAAAGATACTCTGTATAACCTGTGGACTAAAAGTTCTAATTGGAGATTTGGCAAAAATAATTCCCATAAATTATACTGCTAATATCGAGATGACTACTTCAATTTACATAATTTTGGTACACAATGGTAATAACTGAACCTGCCTATATGTTCACAAGTTAACAAAAACCATAAATAAATACCCCAAACAATGCACTTAAGAACATGTACTGGCTAGGAGTAACAGGGGATCAAAATACCAAACTTCATATTTTGCCTTGGATTTAAGACCATGGAATCCACTAAAAGATCTGGATATCAAATCCTACTCATGACTACACATTCTTTCACCTGCTCCAGTAATATAACTGACAATGATAAAACCTTGGTGAGAGCTCACCGTTTAAACCCTATGTCCCACGAGGCTATGTAGGGCAGCAGCATGAGCAAGCACTCATCAGAATAGAAGAGCTTCCACCCAGACTCAAGAATGGAGCCCTGGGGGGCTGTGGAAGACCAACTGCAAAGGACGAGGACATCCAACTCACAACCGGCAGGAGGCGTCTGAAAACATCTGCTATAATAGCCAAGATGCCGAATGTCCTCCAAAGGCCATGCTGAATCTGGGATGGTGCTATCAGGATGTCACAGAGCCTTTCAGAGAAGAGGCCTGTGGGACCACTGTGTTAGTCAGAGCTCTGCTACTGTGACGTGCCTGTATTTTCTCCTCAGTCCTCTTCCTCTCTAGGTTTCTCTCACTCTGCTTCTTGACTAACATGAGGTGAGCAGGTCTGGTCGACCACATCCTTCCACCACGCTGTTTCTGCATTGCTGGTGGCCTAAAAAGCAATGCCACCTGACAGTGGACTGACACCTCTGAAATTGTGAGCCAAAATAAATCTTTCCTTCTCTACATTTCATTTTCCTAACTTGGAAACTAACAAAATCTCTTGGGGAGCGTACACCCAGTAATCTACCGTAGGCCACTTCTTAACAGTTCTACCACCTAGCTGGGACCAAACATCTAACACTCAAACCTATCGTCTCTTTCAGTGTCCCAAACTATAGCACATATTCAGTATGGATGGAATTAGTTTAAATGTTTAAATTATTTTAATGCAGTTGTTACAGAGAGCTAACTGTACACAGGGGTTTATATTACAGTAACTCCTGTGAAGCACATTCTTTGCTAATTTTCCTAACTCTTAACTGTTGATTTGTTTCCCTTGGTCTACTTTAGTAACTACTCTCAGCCTTATTGCTATCTACAACCTGATTTAAGCAGGCTGTTACAGCAAAAACACATACAGGAATCTCTGCACTACCAGCTAGGCTGTGACACACGACATCCAGATGTGTTGAGACTCGAATGTGTTATGTCAATGCTACTCTCAGAGCTGTATGAGTGAGGTACGTCCTCTGTCCACACTCCCATTATTTCATTTCAGACACGTTGCTGCAACTACATACCAGCCTTTCTTTCCCTATGGGGTCATGAATGTGCTATAAATGTCTGAATAAAGAGAGGTTTAATGTATATTAACATAGAGCATGATGTTTAATCTTAATTTTTATAGTTAACATTGTTGCTGATTAATTTTAAATCTTTAGAACACTGGCAATGAATACATCTTGGGATCTGGCTTACAACCTCAATCATCAGATCCCTGGCTATCACCCCTCAGTTACACTTCCAGGAAAAGTCAATACTTTTCCCCTGCCCTCCAAATGCATATATAGATGTTTCTGGACTTTCAATGGACTATATCTTGATAAGCTCTTGTGAAGTGGAAATATTCTGAATTGGAAATGTATTTATGACTTAACCTACCCAGTGCTGTATGGCTGTCTAAGGGAAAAGCACTAGGGTGAATGATCTGTAAGCTAAACTAAGCTGCTTTTCAGTGAGATGTTTTTCCAAATTGAGAAAACTGCTGATTTTCATTCTGTTCTAGGAATACTAGAGAAATCAACCTGAACAGTGATGCTAATACAGTTAAAATACAGAAAAGCTCCACTACTGAAAGGACTCTTCAGACTGCCCTTTTCAGCTACAACCACTTCCTCTTGTCTCTAGCTCTTGCTCAACCCTGGCCACAAGAAATCTGTTCTCTATTTCTATAACACTAAGCCTTTCTCTTCAAGGTAAAACTCCCAAGTTAAGAATTACAGGATAACTGAGGGAACCAAAGTCAAAACCCACATTCAGTAAACAGATGAAGATGACTCCAGGTGTATTTTAATTGTAAACAGCTCCCAAGCATTGTGCTGAAATGAAAGCATCTTGAAGCTAACTCCAGGGTGTTGCTCCAGATGAAAACTGCCGTTTCAGAATTTTAAGCTCATGTTTAACATAGCTTTGCAAGCTGCATTAAGCTGAAAATGCAAAAGACAATTTTCAAAAACCATGTAAAAAACAAAAACAAAAAAGGCCAAAAGGCAGGAAATTTCCATTGAGGCATTTTAATAGCAGCAGATAGCACGTCTTCTCAATACCCCAATTAAGATGACTGACTTCACCAATGTCAGCATTTACTCTAGTAAAGAGAAAGAAAACCTACATTTAATTCAACCACTAATAAGCAGCCTTGATTCTGAAGGCTAGTAGAAGTCCACGTAAACAAACAGTCCACCTGCTACATCAGCAGCAGGGTCAGAGTCTTCACAGGCTCCTGGAACCTTCTGTTTCCTCAAGTGTTCACACATGCAGAAAAGGAATTCCTAACATTTTCTGCTTCCCAAAGATGTACTTTTCAGCCAGGGTCAAAGCAGTATCTTTTAACAAAAGGAAAGTTACTCCCTCCCTCATGCCTTCTGTCATCCTTAACTGTAATGAATACAAGCTGCTCCACAGAGTTTCCTGAAAGTTTCAAGCTTTCCCCATGAGTTTTACACTATTTTATTTAGAACAAATTAAATGGCATAAGTAAAAACTACAATTATTTAAACTTGTAAAATTGTTGGTTAAAAAAAGAAACAGTAGAAGATACTCAAAAGGTATGTGAACAGAACACTAACTGCATAAGTAACATTGAGAATCAACAAAAGGGATTCTATTTAAAAGCTTCTGCACAGCAAACGAATAACAAGAGTAAAGAGACAACCTATAGAATGGGAATTTTGTTTTTGCTAACTACTCCCAGACAGTATTTGGAAAATATAAAGAACTCAAAAAACTTAAGACTCCCCTCAAAATAAAAGACCCAAACAAAAACTGGACAATTAAAATGAATAGACACTTCTCAGATGCCCTGATGTGTTATATACATCTAAAAACTCCTCATGTTCAATGTAATCATTATACACTTGCAAACGTGCTAATAAAATTAAAAATTGAGGAAAACATCTGCAATGACCCAAGTGACAAAAGCATGCCTTTTTCCTCTATTATCCA
>PVLA01010239.1:0-65571 GCA_004027455.1 Hydrochoerus hydrochaeris
TGTGCCTATTGAATGTGTCATCCAGAGTTGTAATACCCTTTCTCTTGTCATTTTTCCTAATTATTTCTCTTTTGATCCAGTTTTTTATTCCACTTTTTCACTGGTATTTTATTACATGTGCTTGGAAAAGCTGCCTAGATTTTTTATGATAAAAAAAATTAGATTATGTAAATAAATATGTATTTAAATTCTTGCACTTATACATGCAGGTATGAATTAATGCCTAACACAAGTGTTAAAGATTCCTTGAGTTTCTTGCTCCTTGTAAAAAAATTATTGCTGGGAAATAGCTAATATTTATATTTTATAATTTGAGGGAACATGAAGGTATTATGTATTGTTACTTATCTTTTTTTTTTGTCTTTGCAGGGTGGGAAAGCAATTGAATTTTGTATTGCTCGTTGGTGGGCAAGCCTCAGTGATGTCAATATTGATTATACCATTTCTTTCCATGGGATAGTGTGTACTGCTCCTCAGTTAAACATAGTAAGTTCCATGAGAACTTCCATCATTTTTTGTGTCATTTATTTAAATTACTGGAAAGTAATTTCATTGGTTAGCTTTAGACCTTCATGGGGAATTTATTTACCCTTAGTTCGGCTGTAGTCTGTTTGGTGTGTATAAACTTGAGATGCAAAGTATCATTTCTTTACAGTTAAAGTTGAGAAATTAACTTATTTAATTAACTTATTTGTAGCATGCATCAGAAGGAATCAACCGTTTTGATGTTCAGTCCTCCCTAAAATATGAAGATCTGGCTCCCTGTATAACTTTGAAGAGTTGGGTCCAGACGCTACGGTACCGTTCTTTGTTGCTGAGTGTTGAGGGGTGGCTGTGGACACCCTTGGGAAACAGTCTTTTTATGATCCTTGTGAGCACTGGAAGTGAAAGCCAGTAGCAGCTCAGAAAGCTTCTGGCTCTGGCAGTGGCAGCCCTGGACCGGTTTGGAGCCTCACTGTCCCACCAGGCTGTGAGCGGGGGGCAGAGCTTAGCTGGTACCTTCAGGACCCGTGATTGTTAGCCTTTTCATTGCTTGACATAGAGCAACAAGTTAGTTCGTGTCTGACTTTTCTTTTCCATCCTTAGTTTGTCATTTTCAGAAATGAAACCTGGCAAGCCTTACTGAGAAGGGGAAGCTTGAGGACTCTGCTCTTTGTGCCTCTATAGCTCCCAGCACGGAAGCGGGGCACCAGGAGCTGAGCCTGCACACACAGGGAGCCTCAGCGATGCCTTGTTCTTACTCTGTAGTCTGACCTTAGCTCCCATCAGTATGAGGCCTGGTAGTAAGTGCAGTAAGACAGCCAGTTAAGGGTCAGGGATTGTAGCTCAGTGGTGCTGTGCCTGCCTGGCAAGCATGAGGTCACAAGTTCAATTCCCAGTGCAAAAAAACCCCAGCCAATTGTGAATAGTAGTTTGTGACACAGGAATGTCAAAGATACACTGCCTTCTAGAATTATCAATGAAACTAAGAAGTTCAAGCCTTTTGAAGATATGGCCAACTCATAAATCTCAAAATTTGGAGCAAATTTAAAGATTAATAAATGTTACCACTATAGTGAAAACTTACTCTCCCAATCTCAGTGTTGTCCTGTGTAAGAGTCTGCATCTTAGTAACTTGTAATCAGCAGTTACTGACATGAAACGCTGATCCTTGGGTTAGGACATGGGCAGACGAGCTGCTGCAGGGCTGTCAGGGCTGGGGCTGTGCCATCGGCTCTTCAGATGGGGAGGTACCAGTCAAAACCTGTCCTTCAACACTGTTCCTGATTGTTACCCTCGTGCTGAAATTTGGTTGTGTCAAGAGCTATCCAAGCATTAGAATCTGTGTTTATCAGGAAAAGATTACTTTTGTAATGTTTATTGCAAAGTTCCGACTGTATTTCTGTGATTAAGGCAGTAAAGAATTATGTGTGTCAATGATTAAAGTACTATGTGCTCTAAGTTTTCAGACATGCTTCTCTGTCACTTTCTATAACATGTTATAGATTTTTGTTCCTTGTAATTTAATGTCTAAGTAAAATGAAATCTTAAATCAAATCAGCTCTGCATTTGCCTCATTACAGCCCAGTGAGTGCAAAAACAAAACCTTTAGGATCAAGAGATGTTTTGCCAAATAACCGTCAACTTTATGAGATGGTCCTGACATACAACTTTCATCAAGTAAGTGTTTACCAAGTAAAGTATACCCAGTGATGAACTTTGGTTATGACGAACTTATGAGTCATAATGTCCAAAATGGAATATTATAAATGGTATTATATGAAATGGAGTCAAGTTGCAAACACTGTAATTTGAAATTATTCTTAGGAGATTATGATTTCTAGTTATGAAAATACTAATTATATGTGAAGTCACAAAGTATACTAGTGGTCACCTGACCATTGAGGCTTAGTTTGTATAATCAGTGATAACTGGCCACTGATGACCCAAAGGCAGTTAAATACCCTCAAAATGTCACGTTCTTTCTGCTTAGGGCTTTGGCCCTGGTTGCTTTCTGTGAAGGGATGCATTGGAAGCATGAACAATCTGAATAACTCCTAAGTGGAATACTGGTACCAGTCACGGAGACCAGTGTAAATGTTGGATCAGAGAGTTTGCTGAGTGTCAATAAGATTTTGATAAGACAACTGTTGAACAGGTTTTAATGTTAAGATAGATTTCAGCAAATTGTCAGATTTCAATTGTATAAAGTTAGAGTCCTGAAGATTATGCTTTATTAATGAATATAGATTTGTGATTTAACTTAAAAGTTTGCAGAACTTCCTTAAATTGATGCCACAATACAAGGTGTTCTGCATTTGCAGACTTTTTACAGAAATACAGTTTTAATAAAAGCCATGTATATCTCAGTAACTTAAAGATCTATGTTAAAAATACATAAACATGAAATAATCACTTTTTTTACATATCTATATATATAGCCCAAGAGTGGAGAAGTAACTCCTAGTTGCCCACTTCTGTGCGAATTGCTGTATGAATCGGAATTTGACAGCCAACTGTGGATTATTTTTGACCAGAACAAAAGGCAGATGGGTTCAGGTGACGCCTATCCACATCAGGTATAAAATGACAGTGATTTTATATTTAACAGAAGCCATTTCATGAACTAATCTTTGATTTCTTGTTATAGCAATAATTATGTTTTTTAAAGATAGCAGTTTTGCATCTAATGTTTTCACAACCACAGGAGGTTCCCTTGAGTCTTGTAGTTGTTAAGGAACAGATGATTTGGACAACTCTGACACAGTATACTCCAGCCAGTTGTGGTGGAAGGTAGGGAAAGACACAGGCGACACTTGATTGGCCAGCGTAGCTTTTTGTGACATTGATCCCTGACCCTACTCAGGAAGCTGTGTGTAGGATGCTCTACCACCACGCCATCTCCCACACAGCTTCCCCCCTTCCGAAGGCGACCACACATTATCTGAGGCATGGGAGCACCGTGGTGGGTCCAGGTCTGTAAAGGGTAAAGAGGTCCTTACAGCAGTGGCTTCAATTCAGTAGCACCTTCCGATGTGCTTGCTCCTGGCATGACTGTGCTGCAGTCCTACTGCATACCAGGCACTGTGCTTTGTTTGGGCTGTCATATGGAAGGAGAAGAATCTTTTATCATATAACTGATAGAAATTTCATCCCTAATTGAAATCATATTGCAGAGAATAAGATACTTTAGAACATTTGTAATTTCATGCTGAATAATGAAAATAATTTATGGAGGATTTTTCAGTTAGTGATTCAAGGAATTATATATTTGTTTCCTCAAGGTAAGTAGTAGCAATTTCATCTCAGTATGAACTAGATTAGTGCAGTCTAATTATTTTAGTAACTTCAAATGTTGTCAGAACATGTTAACTAGATGAAGCAGAGTAGCTTTATATTCCTTGATCTCTGTTGGATTCCTGTTTCCTAGTCACAGCAAACAGGTGTAGCATTGTGGTTACAGTGTACAAGTCATTGGAAGTCATGTGCATACATACCCATGCATGGCTATCTGTCTAAGGTACTGTATAGCTGTCTTGGGTTTGGCTGTCTTTCAGCATTATGTACGTGTCCCTGAGGACCAGTGGACTCGTCATACCGCTTTGATCATTCTTGAGCAGATACTGACTGAGCTAAGAATATGGGAACATCCTGTCAGTCAGATGTGTCTTCAGCTCCCTGTTCCTCCCTGTGTGACTTTGGAAAGCCACTCAAGAGTCCCTGGTCCTATTTGCTTGCCAGCTTACCAGGACTTTGTTTATATAAATGTGTATGTAGTGACATACGCTGTCCCGCAGTGTGTAAATGGAACTGTTTCTCGTACAGTCATTTAGTTTTACTTATTTATTCCAACTGTTCCTTTTTCTTTTCAGTATTCTTTAAAATTGGAAAAAGGAGATTATACAATTCGGCTACAGATTCGTCATGAACAGATCAGTGATTTGGAACGCCTTAAAGATCTTCCATTTATTGTTTCCCATCGGTTATCTAACACCTTGAGCTTAGATATTCATGAAAATCATAGCCTTGCACTGCTAGGAAAGAAGAAGTCGAGCAATTTGACGTTACCACCCAAATATAACCAACCATTCTTCGTTACCTCCTTACCTGACGACAAGTAAGTGATGATGTCACTGATCCTTAATTCTTGGATTAATACACTGTGGTCTTTCAAATGCAAGCTCATTACATTAGGGAAAATTTATAGTATGTCATCATTCACCATTTTGGGGTGAAGTTACTTCTCTTTGATTTTTGAAATCATAAACTTGGGAATTATTTAAATAGGGAATGATTCGATGTATTTCCCTTATTTTTGTGAAACTCTCTTTGTTGCTTTTCTCCCCTTTTTAAATTCTCTTATTAGAATACCTAAAGGGGCAGGACCCGGATGCTACCTTGCAGGATCCCTAACACTGTCAAAGACTGAGCTTGGCAAGAAAGCTGTGAGTATCAGTCATTTTATACTAACAGAGCCTGTTCCAAATTGGTTATTTCTTTAAAGATGGAAATTAATTCCACATTTCACAATGGGTAAAAGACGGTATCAAGGGGTAGTCCTTGAGTCCTTGAGTTGCTAGAGAAGGTGAATTAATATTTGGTTATCTTTTAAAATGTGTCATATTTTTAAAAAATATTTAATATTCTTTCTTATCAGCCTGCATCCCGAGGCCCTGAACTTACCCTTGCTCAGTGGCTGATATGTTTGAGTTTCTTATGAAACGTGTAGGTCCAGATTAAACTTGGCCTAAAGAAACAAGAAGTTTAGAATTTTAGCATGCTGTAGAATTTTAACCAACATAGTACTAAGGATATAGAAATAGATGGAATCATCTTGGGTTGCTTCTAAATACCAACCAGAACAGTTATTGCTAGTTAGCAATATTTTGCACACTTTACAGACCTTACGTTTATTGGAACCTTTCATAAGTATGAAATAGCTCCTTTCATATTATCTTCTTACAGTTTCAGAATTATGCTTTTCGTTAGTTGTAATAAGTTAGAGATGAATAGGACAACTTTATAGATAATCTGCCCCAGTTTTTTCATCTGTGTTTTTGTTAAAATTTATTGAGAATGGTATTTATGTAGATCTGTCACCTTTTGTCATAGTATTGCTTTAATTCCGTATCACGAAAGGTTTTCATTCTTACATTTCTTAGAGAACTCAGTGAAGTCTGCTGCCTAATGCTGGAACTGTAAAAGCTTCAAAATGAAGGTGTTACTTCTTAAAAAATGTCCTTATGTCTTGTCACTACTAAACTAATGTCATTTGTTCATTGTTATTGAAGCTTAGTTTGGGAATTTTGTGCTTAGAAAAAGTTGTTTACTCTGACATTTGTTGGGTCTCAGTTTATCTACTTGTGCATACAGGCTTTAGTATACTTTGAAATAAATGAGTGGTTAATGCTGGAATTCATACATGCATTATTTAAGAAATTCTAGCCATCTTTATTTATAGACGTCTTTATGGGAAGCGTAGCTGGTTTAGGTGTAAGACTATAGCTGTAAATTTTTCATCCAAATGATATGTCTCTTCCTTGTGAAAAGTTTAACAGGAGACAGTTGTTGATAAAAGCATACTTTTAGCAATTCAGAAATAGTACTTCCTGGCTGTACTGTTTCAGAGGCCATTTTGAAATTACAGTTATAAATGAATGGGTTTAATTATGGTAGGTAACCATAGTTAGAAAGTAGACTTTCTTAGAAGAGAGCATGAACATTGAGCTATTGAATTAATTATAATCTTCATTACGTTGTTTATTTACTCTTTCAGTAGTAATTTTGCATTCCTTTTATTTTTGATAGTTGGGAAGGTAACTGTCAGTTTTACTTCTCTTTAACTTTCACAATAACCTTCATGCTTTTTATAAAAATATACAGGCTTGTGTGATTGTTATGAAATTCTTTGAAATCAGATTCTGCAGACTGTCAGCTAAATTTAATATTTTAAAAAATGTTTTTATAACTAATGGAGTTTGATCACTAAGTATTTTAGATAAAAAGCTGAAAACATTTTAGTATAGTATTTGAGTTCATGTGAGCAGTGTTGCTTTCTTTGAAAGCATGCCATTTTGGTCACAGAGCTGACCCTTCTGAGTACTGTGACACATACCAGTGGAATAGAAATCGGAAGAAACTTAAACCAAGGTGGTGTCTCCTTCCTGTGTAGATTATGCATGTTTTCTTACAGAATGTCGTTCTAACTCCCAGGGGCAGTCTGCAGCAAAACGACAAGGAAAATTTAAAAAGGTACTGATGTCAGTTCTTAAGCACCATATTTTAAAGCCTTATTTACATATTAGTTAAACTTTTTTCCTGTCCCTTGTAAACCTTTTTTTTTAATTCTCTCCCTTAGTTTCCTTTCTTTATGTTCTGCAATATAATGCTCTTAGCTCTACCTACAAGCAATTTTGACACACTGCTTTTCTAAAGGTTTCCCCCCCCCCCAACTATAAATTGCTGGACAGTCCCTATTTTTCTGCTCCATATAGAAAAATGGTAATGCTATTGATTTCTTGTTAAAGATAATAAATAACAAAATTTGGAATTTTACGTATCTGAAGTTCCATTAAAAGGCTATTGTAATATTTTAGCCATAGCAGCCAAAGCACTTAGTTTTTAAAAATTCCAAAGCATTTTTTAATTGAATGGATTGATTAATAAAATATTCCAGTTTTTGATATGAAGTTTGTTCCCTTTACTCTTGAATCTTTCTAGTTCTGGAAGGATACACAAAAAAAGCAGTGGGTTAGGCAGTCTTCATGGCCTGCTAGAGCAAATTTACCTCAGTAAAAGACAGTTTCTACTTCAGATATTTCTAGAGAAAGAAATGTATCTTAAATGAAGACTCACTGACTCTTTGGTAAAAAGTCACTGACTTCATTTAGCATTTCAGTGGCTTCTTTCCTTCAAGTAGGAAGTATTGCGGGGAAGAATCAGTAGTCCTTTAAGATACAAACCAAAGGTAACTTTGTTTTTTAATTTTAGTGATGTAGGACTGGGAATCACTATTTACAATAGTTAAAATTCCTTTATTAAAAGATACTCTGAAATTTTTATTACTTATTGTATAATAATGAACAATTAGTTCAAACAAAATCATCTTTCTGGGTATAAACCAGAAGACATTTCTCAGCCAGATGTGTGGAGATTTTGTAGGTTTATTTAAAGACACATAACCAACGTTTTTTTAAACTCTGATTTCATGGTATGTATTAAATGTGTACATTGCTGGATTGTATTGAAAATAATCTGAGCGTCTCCCCCTCCCCAAACTACATATATATACATTCATACATAATGAAAGTCACTGCTTCGGGAAGAAGTATTCAAGGAACCAATTTAAACAGAACACACAGCACCAGGATCATAGCCAGTTTTTTTTCTTTGAAATTTGGTTAACCTCTGAAGTTTCGGTGGATTGTGTCTGATTAGTTTGTGTAGGGTAAGAGATACTGAATGGATAGCATTGGTACTTGGTTAGTAATGTTTCTTACAGAGAACCTCTGCCTGTTCCGTCCTCTCTTCAGAGCAAGTGCACAGTGAAGCTCTTACTTGGAAAATAGTACTGCAGACAAATTACAAGAAATTGCATGCATGAATGTGGTGTGAAAGAATTTAATTTGAACAGATCACAAATAGTATTAAATACGATATTAATCTTTAGAATAGTTTTCATAAAGCTTTTAATTTTACAGATTTATGGTTATTAATTTAAGAACCTAAGAAATTATATTTTTTGAACAGAATTTAAATGATAAAGTGCTGTGCTCGACAAAGAACAGTATTGGTTTGAGGAGCTTGACTTTCTGAATTATATTTTTCAGTTTGAAACACTGTAGATAACTGGAATAACTTACTGTTAGGTATCCACTAAAGAGAGCTCTTCACAGGAATTCTGCATGGAAGGTTCTTTTTGACTACCTTTTAAAACTGTAGTCAAGATTTCTTAAGATTTAAGGTACAAAGTGATTTCTGTTACACTGACTGTGCACTGTCTGAAAAGTAAATTGAAAGAATATTAATTTAGAAAATGAACAAATGATTATGACAATACAAGTGAAAAACAACTCCATTTTTCTTTTGATGAGAAAATAAAACTACCATGAGGGAGGTGTCCTGGTCCTGAGGGTCAAACCCAGGGATGTGTGATAAGCCGCAGCCCCCACCAAGCTTTGCCCTCAACTCCCAAACATGTGTAATTTTTAATAATACAAATGCCTTAGCTGGTCATAGTGGCGCATACTTGTAATCTCAGCACACAGGAAGCTGAGGCAGGAGGATCACTGAGAGTTCAAGGCCAGCCAGAACTACATAGCAAGACCTTCTCCCAAAAAGAAAAAAAAAAAAAGAAGACTACTACTAATAAAAACTTCTTTTTCCGAAATACTTTATAGGGTATACTAATATTTATAATTGTACTAATTGGAAAGGCTTGCTATTTATTTCCTCAGAGAATTCATTATAAAATTTTCTTCCCTTTTGAATTTTTAGTGATAGTTTAAGCTTCCTGAGATAGGGCTTCTAATTTTATAGGCCTTGGCTAGTTGTTTATTATAATTTTAATGGAGTGCTCATTTTAAATTCACTTCTATTTCCTGTCCTCTATACTAACCAATAGTAGCAAACGCCTGTCCTCTGAGTATCGGAGGAGAAAGGGCCTCACAGTGGGTGGGTGGGCTTCCCACAGGAAGCAGTGCCCCTTGCCCGACCTGGGCGCCGGGGGATGGCAGGGCTGTTGGAACGTGTAGGAGCTGCCCAGTGGCAGCCTGCATGTTGCAGCGCAGGGTGGTGAGGAAGGGGATTCCAGAGAGACAGGAGCTGTGAGAGCAGAACATGCACACCTAGGTAGTTCCTGCCCACACCAAACCCTTCCCCAGGGCTGTGCCCTAGGTAGTGGCCTCTGACTGCAGTTAGGGAGACGGAACCTCAGAGAGGATGAAGAAGGGCTGCGGGGTCTTCTGAGAGCCAGCGCAGGAGGTAGGTGTGTTTCTGTTCCCAGCCTTGTGCTTGGTGCACACTCTCCTTACAGGCTGTGGCTTCCTGACCTCAGGGCAGGAATGAGTCACTGGGCTCCGGATAGATTCCTGTCGCGTCCCACAGCTGAGCTCTCCGTAGTTTCATGGGCCTTGGGGACACCACAGTTACTGTTTTGTGTTGGTGTGAATGCTACTGAACCACAACTGTACTTGCCCATATTCACTATTATTTTATACCCCCAGACTGAGTTTGAGAATATTGTTAAAATAGACATTTATATAGTATGTACACCTTAAATTCCTGTTTGGGGGAATGAGGGCTTATATATGTGACAGGGTTTCACTGTGCAGCCCAGCTGGCCTTGAACTCAGTGATTTCCTCGCCTCAGCCTCCTGAGTGCTGCAATTACAGGCATGCACCACCGTGCCTGGTTACTATTTTTAACTCAATGTGTGTGAAGTTTTTTTCTTAAGTATTGTGATGGAAATAATAAAAAACATTTCTAGTAATAATTCGTTCCAATTCTAGAAACTTTGTTAATTAAAATTATTATATTTTAACAGTTTTAATATAAATGTGAAGATATAATTTGAGAAATTGACTTAGTAAATAATTATTTAGTTATGGTATTACAAATCTAGCAACTGTATTGTGTAATTTTATTTTCCAAACAGTGCATCACTTTTTGTAAGAAAAAAGACCTGGGTGCTGTAACCCGGGTGTGGCTACGCTGCATTTGTCTGTTCTGTTCAGAGCAGAAGTCTCAGAAGGACCACGGCTGGTCTCCTCCCTTCTCGGAGCTCTCTTCATTGCTTTCTTCCCAGCCACACCCTCTCCCACCTCCCAGCTTGGTGGGACTCCTTCCTTTTTTTTTGTTTTGTTTTGCTTGTTTGTTTGTTTTTATACCAACCACAAGCTTGCCAGGCAGGCGCTTATGCTGCTGAGCTAAGTCCCCAGCCCCAACTCCTTTGTTTCTTGATGCTTTTGCTTGAGGCATCCATGTCTCCAGATTTTTGCTGTCTTTCTCAGTCACAGACGATTTGCATACAAAAATTCTTACCCTTGCTGGTCTTGCCCATCCCCATAGTTTTAACACCAATCAGCAAATATCTTCATTTTACCTTCAAAGAGCACCTCAGGTCTGGGGCCGGGGTTTAGCTCAGCAGCAGAAGCACCTGCCTGGCAAGCATAAGGTCATGAGTTCAATCCCTGGTACAAAGCAAAATAAAATAAACAAAAACAAAAAGTACCTCAGGTCCCTTCCATTTTCTTCTATTTCCTGTGCTGTGTGGAGATTCCAGGGTTTGCTTACTACTTTATTCTCTTGCCTCTATGTTTTTGTGTTCATCTGCTTTTGTTTTATACGTCATTCTCCAAATGTTAATGATAGTTATTAAAAACCAAATACAGTACGTTAATCCATGGAAGATTGTCATTAAACAAAAAGCAAATGTTACTCATCATGTTTATAATCAATACCCTGCACAGAATTTTTGTGGTAGGCTTCTTTGTGTACTTAAAATGTGTATTTTTTAAAATGTATGCCATCCACCCTGTATAATACGGTGGCTGCCCACTGCCATGGTATATGACTGTGCTGATCCCACACCAGCTCAGGTTCCGTGCCCGCTCTCTTCTGCCTTCAGACACTGATTCCTGTGCTGGACAGGCTTCCTCCTCCCTTCAGTTAGGTTGGTTAGGTATGTTTAGAACCATTCACATACATCATTAGGTTCATCCAGCTTTCTCTCACCACTTTGGCTGTGTTGGTTCCCCCACCTTGCCTGACTGTCACTGTCTATTCTTTCCATGTGCTTTATTTCCTTCATATCATGTGGTGTCTGTCAGCAGGAACTCGCTTGCGTGTGTGTGTGTGTGTGTGTGTGTGTGTGTGTGCGCGCGCGCGCCATCTGCCTGCCCTATTGGAGTGCTGCATTAGTGAGGGCCAGAAGGGAATTGCTGCTCTCTCCCTCACCTGTGGGACTGTTGCCTGGTGCATGGCCAGGTTCTTTGGGTCCTATGGGTTGAGTGAAGGAGTAAAGATCACCTTAAAGCTACTTAGAAACAATCTTTTTTTTTTTTTAACTTATTTTTTCCCCTGCTCAGATTTAAAATATGAAAGGTCAAGGTACTTTTGTCATTAGCCTGTCAGCTAAAGCTAAGAGTACTAAATATACTAAAATGAACAAAAGTTTGTTCTTGTCTACTTTAAAGTTGCTATGAGAAGCTTCAGTACTTTAAAGTTTGGGAGAAAATTATTATGATTGTAGATTGTATATTTTTTATGTTTCTGACCCTTAGAATATTGGAATATAATGTAGCACAACTCAGGCACAATCCATGTTATATTTAGCTATTAAGATGATTTTAAAGAATATAAAATTAAGCATATTAATATAAGAATTCTCCACGTTCACAGGATGTAATCCCTGTTCATTACTACCTAATACCTCCACCAACAAAGACTAAAAATGGCAGCAAAGATAAGGAAAAGGATTCAGAAAAAGAGAAGGACTTAAAAGAAGAGTTTACAGAAGCATTACGAGACCTGAAAATTCAGTGGATGACAAAGTAAGTTTTTGAGTGAATTTTAATCTCCCAAATATTTTATTTTCCCAACTATAATAATACTGAGTGTACATCCATAAATTTTTTTCAAGACTGTTAACAGGATGGTAGAATTACAAATAGTTTTAATTTTTTATGTATTTATATTTATTTATTATAATTTCTTGTGATAAAATTTTTATATTATTTTAATCACACTCTAATTTGCCTCTTTCTTATTTTAATCACTTATTCTAGAAAAATCTATTGGAGGGTATAAAAAGGAAAAGTTTTCCTATCTCCAAAAATAACCATTATCCCTTCATTGCTTTTCTCTGTAGTTTACACAGTGTGGTATAAATGATAATGTGTCCTGGTTTCCCAGGTATCATTTGGGTATGAGCCTTTCTTGATGCTTTTTAGTGGTTGTTTTGGTTTTTTGAGAAAGGGTCTCACTATGGAGTCCAGGATGGCCTCAAGCTTTCAGCAGTCTCCAAGTGCTAGGAGTACAGGAGTGCACCATCACGCCTGGCTTGTTTTCGTGGTCTTTTAAAGCACTCTTTTAAGTGGTTAGATAGTTTATGGTCCTGTGGACTGCAACAACAGTCTGCCGAAACATTTAATATTTATAGTTTATAATGCTGTGATGAACCTTTTTGTGTATAGATTCTTTTAAATGTCCATCAGATAATAATTATTGAATCAGTTATTTTTAAGTCATCATGATCTGGTTTTGCCAAATTGCATCCTAGTGCAAATACAATTTCTATTCCCTCCAGCCGTGTATATGTGCTACTAAAAGATGCAAAGAGTGAGGCTATTATTGATGTTTTACATTGCATTTCTTTAGCTGTCAGAATTGAGCTTTTAACCACTTATTTACCCGCATGCCACTCGGGCAGCGCATTTGTTTATGTGCTGCCTGGTGTGAGCATCGCTCAGGCAGATCTCATTTCAGCCAGTCGATTCATGTATGAATAGAGTTGATAAAGTCATTTTTTAAAATTTCCTACTGTATTTATAATAACTAGCAAAAACGCAATATTGGGTTGTACTGCATTTAGATAATTGGACTGGTAAGTAGTTAGAATGTTATTCATTGTGTAATTTCTACCAATTGTGAATGTGTTCTTTGCCCATTCTTCTGTCGGAATATTAGATGTTTTTTCTTGTCAGTTTATAATTAAAGGTAAAAAATACTAATACTTTTCTGTACTTGTCATATGCCCTTCAGCTTACTTGTTGACATTTGGCTTGCTTTTTTTGTGAACATGTGTTCTGTGTAGTTGCTTTTTCCACTTGTTATACCCAATTTCTTTCACTACTGGTTTTCTGTGACAGTCCTCATCCACTGACTTAAAATGGTTATAGCTACGAGTTCTTGGAGCAGAAGTCTTCATATTGTAAGAGGATCCCCATTATGGTGGCAGTAGAAGTACACCTGCTTATTTAAAAGTTGGTTGTCTCCACCAGAAGTCAAAGTCATGTGCCAGTCTTTGGTGGACTGGAGAACTTTACAAGTGGATGAGAACATGATGTAAATTCCTAAAAGTAAAATTACAGAGATTGACTTGGCAGCGTGACAGCCTGGAGAGCCCATGATTCTGTTCCTCTGTAAAACTAGTAAAAATTATTTTTTAAAAAGCAACCTCCCAAAGCCTCTGCCAAGGTTTTCTGTGGCACACAGCGTATGATGAAATACCTTTTCAGAAATATTTGACAAGAAAAGTGAACACATTGTAGTATTTGAACCAAGACCACTGCACCGCCAAGCACATAAGATAGAAACTTCAGACTTCAGAGTCGTCACCATAAACACCTCGTAATGAGCGGGAAGACTTTCTTCCTAGGAGGACCCAGGAGGTTATTCCTCATCCTGCCCAGCTGTATGTCGCGTAGCCAAGTTCCAGCCACACGTGGTCAGAAAGTGGGGGCACCCTTCTGCTCATCCTCTGCTTGGGAAGTGCCATTGGGTAGAGTTGGGCCCCCATGTCTAGGAGGCTGTGGTTCCAAACCTGGCAAGGCAGGCCGAGGAGACTCCACGCTCCCTGCCTTCCTCAGGGCACCCTGCGCCAGGGGCCAGGCTTGGAGATAGATCCTTTCAGTAGAACAATAGGAAGTCTTAAATCTGATGGCTCTTAATTTCTTCCCAAAGGAACTGACTTCATTTGCTACCAAAGATGGAGAAGCCCATACCTGAGGGCTCTCGGAAATGGAAGGGTTGGGGCTGAAGCAAAATATGAATAGGGCCTCAGAAATGGGGTACGTTCCATACAGCAAGATCATGTAATATAAACAAGACAGGGAAAACAAAAACAGTCAAAGAAATGATAACTAAAAACTCCATATTTATTGAAAAACATCCATTTACGCATCCAGGGAACTCAGTGTGAACCTCAGGTAAGAAGTCCACAGATTTATCAGACATACCACATATTTCAGTCAACAGTGGAGCACGTATACAATAGTGGTCTCTTAAGATTATACTACATCTGGAAAATTCCTGTTGCCTGTGGGAGTGATACTGTAGCAAGTCATAATAGCATAGAATAGAATTGTTCAAGTGTTTCTGGCAATGCTGGTGTGAACATATTGCACTGCCAGTTACATAACAGTGTAATGTAATGTATGCATAGTACGTATTAATAATGAGTGACCATGTTACCGGCAGTTTTATATGTTTACTGTACTATTTATCATTGCAGTGTACTAGTATTTACTAGAAACATTTAGCAGCCTGATGTATCATCTTTACCACATCTCTTGATTGCTCTAAACTCTATTGAGTGTTGGCCTGTTGATCTAGGTTTATGTAAGTATACTTCATAATGTCCACACAGTAACAAGATCACCTAAAAATGAATTTCTTACAAAGTGCCTCATCATCAATTGGCAAGTGACTGTATCATGGTAAAACTGTTGAAGGTCAAAGATAGGGAGAAAAATCTTGAAAGCAGTAGAAGAGCTGTTACCACTTGTAAGGGAACCCCTGTAAGGTTAGCAGCTGAATTCTGAGCAAAAACAGTAATGGTCATAAATTAATCATGTTTATGCAAAGTGGTCATAATTATTCAAATATTTATTCAAAGTAGTCATAAAACCCAGCTTTTGATTCTACATCCAACAAAACTTTTAAAAATGAAAGCACAGCTGACATTACCAGTACATAAAAACCAAGAGGATTAGTTGCTAGCAGGGACCCACTTTCCAAGAAATACTAAAAAGTTAATCATAAAAGCAGGTATATTTGACAGGAATTTGAATCCTCATTGGTGGGGATGAGGAGAAAACACTAGTAAAAGTAATTATTACAGAATTGCAAAACACTGCATAAATGCATATTTGTTCTCCTTTTTCTCTTGATTCAAAAGCACACTTGTATCAATGTTATATATTTATTGCTAAGCCTATAACAGTGAAATATATTTTGTTATGTATTTTTTAATAAGAGCACAAAGGAGTGGGTGGGAGCAAAAATGTGTTGAGCTAAGGAAATGACCACAGGTAGGAAAGTAATTGTAGCAGATTGACTAGTTTCTGACCTTAACAGATGTAACATAGGAGACAGTAAAGCCACACAAGCAGAAAGGGAATCGAGGTATAAAAGGTTAGTGTTTGCACATCTCACTGGGACTAGGAAAAGTCTAACACTGATTCTTCTGAGTCAAGATGGGTATAGTAAGAAATCATTTAAAAAGTAACAAACTCAAAAAATTATTAAAGAACTCTTAATACTTATTACAATTCTAGTATAAAATATTTAGTACAAAATATTTAGTACAAAAGAAAGCCATGAAGGAACAAAAAAGACCCAGAACATATAGATAACAAAACATCAAATGGCAAAATTAAGCCCAGATGTATCAGTATTAAAAGGAAATAGAAAGCAATTCCTTTTGCAGTAGCATCAAAAAGAATAAACTAAGTCAAACCCCAAAATACAGAATTTATAATACTCTAGAGTTACAAAACATCATTGACAGAAATTAAAGTCTGAGCAATGGAAAAATCACCACACACTCATGAATTAGAAGATTTGATATTGCTGCAGGATTTCCTGTTTTGATACGAAGACACAGCACAGTTCCCTCAGCTGTCCTCCCTGACCTTTGTGAAACTTAGCAAAGTAATTGTACAATCCATACACAGTTGCAGGAGGCCCAGAATTGTCAAACAGTTTTGAAAAAGAAATGGACTTACAGTTGCTGATTCCAGAACTTCCTACAAAGCAACAATAAACCAGACAGTGGTGTATTGGCACAAAGATAAACATAAATCAAGAGAGTCCAGAAGTAAAACCATGTATCTGTGATCTATTCAGTGAGAAAAAAATCTTTCTGAAATAGTTGCCTCGATATAGGTATAGATTAACTCAGTACATTTCAAAGGGCTAGATTTAAAAAGCATTGAAAACCAGGCTCGGTAAATCTTGGATTGTGCCAAGAATTCTTTCTTAAGATACTAAAAAGTGCAAGTAACAAGGTAAATACTTTGATTTAAGTCAAAATTGAAGACTTTGGTGTTTAAATCGAAGTTAAAGCATCACGAAAGTGAAAATATTTCAAAGTATATATCTCTAAGGGACATTTATCCTAGATACAGAAAGGATTACAACTTGGTAATATATGTTTTCCAGACAATTTGTTGTCTTCTTCATATAGGAACATGGTATGTCTCTTCATTCAAGATGAGAGTTTTCAAAAAAGTTCAGAATTTTCTTCACTTAAATCTTACACATTTCTAGACTTCTAAAATTGTTCTTGCTGTTTGTGTGTGTTCTCCTTTCTAATAGGAATATTTTTTCTCATTTTTAATAACTACTTAAAGCTGATATGTAAGGTTACTGATGCCTGTTTTATCTGAAACATATAAAACTCTAAATTAAAATAATTTTCAGTTTGATTTTCTTGGGTGTTTTGGGCAAGACCTTACACTACCCTCAAATGTGATAATCCTGTCAGTGATATGCTTGTATTTCACATTTGATGCTGTATTTTACTGGCTGGAACTTCCAATGTTAAATAATAGTGAAAACAAATTTTCTTAAAATAGTGTTTCTCTCTTTCTTACATACATAGGCTGGATTCTAGTGACATTTACAATGAATTGAAAGAAACCTACCCTACTTACCTTCCTCTGTACGTTGCACGGCTTCATCAGTTGGATGCTGAAAAGGTTGGGCTTCATTTTTAAATCTTACTTCATTTTTCATATTCAAAGAAAGATGCGCATCCTTTTTTTGTCTGCTGTTCTTGCCCATTGAAAGCATGTTCTTAGACTTACCTAGTTAGCTTTTTTCATTAGGTAATATAGAAACTGGCCACTATTCTGAGTTTAGTAGCAGTAATAGTATATAGCTTGTATGTGACAAATGGTATGTTAGTGGCTGCTTTCTCTGTGAGAGAGGAGCACTAGAGGATTTCTCCTGTGAATCGCTTTGTGACCTGAAATTATAAAGAGCAGGGAGCAGTAGACCGTCAATGGTTAGAAACACAAACACCTTCTGTGAAAGAGGAATTGGTGCCTCAGGACCATTGGAACGTGGGCCAGCTCTCTAATTATCTGGCAGCTTCAGCTTTGTGAAACTGTCTCTGTGGTAGGGAAAGGTCAGCTGTAGTCACCTAGAAGTCAGAAAGGGTCTGAGTGCCCTGGGATGTAAGTATGGGGCCCTCTTGCTCTCTTCAACGGGAGAGCAGCTAGTTGCTGAGAACACCGTGGCAATCATAGTGAGGGCCTCTTGATTACAATCTCATTCACTATCATCTTTGTGTTTTCAGTGATTGATTAGAAAGAATTTGTTTAATCAACTAGGGCTTTTATTTTTTTTTTAATTTCTGTTTTTGTATGTTGTGCAGTAATATAGCCAGTCACAGCACTGAAGTCTTAGGATATGCAGGAAAGGAGTTTCGTTTTATTAAACAAAAAACAATTTTTAAGGACTTTATGTTTGACTTACTCACATTGCTGACTCACAGCGGCCAGTGCACGTTAGGTGTGCTTGTGTTTGAGTGCAAGTTTCGAGATGCTGCAGTTGCAGAGATGGCATTAGGAGAGGGCCTGCAGCCGCTGGGCTGTAGCCAGCGGTGTGATCACTTAACAGGCATTGCAGCTTGCGGGGTGGAGACAGCACAAATGAAAGTGCTTTAGTATACTGATTGATCTACTGTTTCTCCTGATTTCTTCTCTTCCCCTCCAGGAACGAATGAAAAGGCTCCATGAGATTGTCGAGGCTGCAAATGCCGTTATTTCTCATATAGATCAAACAGCCCTCGCAGTCTATATTGCGATGAAGACTGACCCCAGGCCAGATGCAGCTACTATAAAAAAGTACCTAACCAGTAAATAATCCTTCTTGCATCTCATTTCCTAGTTACTTACTGTAATATTAGGGACTAATGTTACTGAGAATGTTCTTTTCTGATGTTTGTTATATCCACATTTTTAATATTTGGGTGCTCCCTCCTTTGAAATTTCATAAGAATTTTCTTTAGTCTTCCAAGTTTCAGCTCAAGAAAGTAGTTTGTTCTCTCTACCATTAGGTACTGTCAAGCTGGAGGGACATGAATAACTGTGATTAAGCAAGTCTGCTCACTTAGGAATTTTTGTGACAAAGCATGACATTGTATGAAACTTGCTTTTTTAATTATTTATTGACTAATAGCATGAAAAATGTAAAATTTAGTTTTGGGTAGTGGGCATGATGGCACACACTTGTAATCCCAAACACTCCAGGAGCCTAGGAAGGAGGATCACAAGCTCAAGCCCAGCCTGGGCAGTGTGGTGAAACCCCATCTCGAGTGAATAGTGAAAACAGCTCTGGGATGTAGCTCAGTGCGAAGATTCTGGGGCTCGTGCCCATTACCTCCCTCACACACACACACATCAAATCGTGCTGGCTGCTAACCTAATACAATTGGGTTAAAGCTATTTTCTGGCAACTTTAGCTTTATGAAATTCTCTTTGCAGTATTACTTAGGGAAGAGGAAAGGGGAGAGTTTATAGTTTAGACTTTATTAAACTGAGTGCTGTACATACACAGAGAAGCTTACCTAAGCTTGTAAGTGATAATTGGTCTTCCGTCTGATCGCTGGTGGAGTGGCCCTGTGCCTCTTTGAGCCAGGTTTCGTTTCATCAGTCTGTCCCCTTTTGAACTCTTTGACAGTGTCACCCGATGATAGTTCTCCTGGTATGTTTTTCCTGTGTGGCTTTTTTTTTTTCAGAGTGGTCACTGACTTTAGGGGTCAGAAATGCCTTCTTTCTTTTCTTTTCTTTCTTTGGGTAGGGTCTCGCTATGTAGTGCAGGCTGGCATTAAACCCACTTATGTAGCCCAGGCTGGTCTCGAATTCACGATGATCCTCCTACCTCAGCCTTCCGAGTGCTGGGATTATAGACGTGCACAACCACACCTGGCATGTTTTTTTAGAGTTATTATAAATGACCAGGACTCCTTGAAATTCCTGAAAGAACTATAATGTTCCTTAATTCCATCTGTTTCGGTCAGCATTTTGATTCATCCTGAAATACTTGGACTAAAAACTTCTAGCACTCTTGACATTACATTATGGGCAATAAGTTTCCAGTAGAGTAAAATTTATTTAAAATTGGTTTTTTGGCCATTATTGGTATCGGTTCATATTTTTGCAAATAATTTGAAAACATGGCCAGTTTCTGTTGCAGTTAATAATTGGCAACAGTAACAGTAGGAAGTGCAGCTGCCATGTATCAGTGCTGGTTTCGCACCGCGGATGACTGGGGGCTTTTACAAGATGCGTCCTGTATCTTTAGTGGAATCAGGGCCGTTTTCAGCCACCATTTAGGGGGAAGGAAAGAAGCTCAGAAAGATGAATGAGTTGGCAAAGGTGCCGACCAGGAGCTGGGAAAGCCACGTTCACCCAGGACGTGCCTGTCTTCCTCCTTACGTTCCCGCCTGCTGCTTAGGATCAGCATGACTTACTTGGATCTCTCAGGAAAAACAGGAGCAAGCGCTCCCTGCCTCTGCTCACCCTCACTGCTCGACGGTGGGGGAGAGGGGGAGCCCCTGCTCCTGGCAGGGTTAAATGGCCCAGTGGTACAGCCACTCCCTCTTCGTCCTCATCCTGCACCCAGAATGAGCCACCTCAAGCCCTACTTGGCCCTCACTGCCTCCCTGTCATGAGCTTAAATCCCTGGCCCTTGATCTCTAATTTTCAAGGCTGATTATTTTCCACGTAGGTCTTACTTTTGGAGAAAGTGGGTATGTATTACAGTGACTACTTTGATGTTTACTAATAAGGAATTTTATTCATTGTGCAACATAGATGTATATACATGGAGATACACTATTTCTGCATGTAAATCTTAGGCAAAAAAAAATATGTGCACCTAATTTCAGATAAGATCACCCTCTTAAAGAAAAGTTACTGATCCATGGGTTGTTTTTGCTTTGCTGTGCAGTGATATGGACAAGCAGAAATCCACCCTGGTAGACGCACTGTGCAGGAAAGGCTGTGCCCTGGCGGACCATCTGCTCCACACACAGGCTCATGATGGGGCGGTGGCTGGGGATGTGGAAATAAAGGAGGAGGAAGGAGAAAGCACTTTAGATTCTCTGTCGGAAACGTTTTGGGAAACTACAAAATGGACTGATCTTTTTGACAACAAGGTAGCCCTTCTGCTTCTTGTTCTAGCACAGCTCTTGGGGGTACTGCACAAACTCACGTGCCTCTCAGGCTGCCCAGAAAGAGCGGGAGTGAATGAAAGGAGGCTGAGGCCACTGCGAAGACGGCCCGTTAACCCTGTTCTTACCTTCGTCTTGCCTTCCAGTGTTCCATGTCGGCAGAGTTCACACCCACAGGGATTTTGGAAACAGTCTGAGAAGGTGTAGCCACTTGTCAGTTAACTCAGTTATGTGTGAAGCTAAAGATTTAGGTCCTCCCCACTTCTATTTATGTGCTAATTTGGGAGACGGTAATAATACTCATTACTTTCAATAGTGTTTATTTTCCTCAAAACTGTTTAACTTCTAAATAATTATCTTAATTTGTAGCTAATGGATTTTAAACCTGGGTTTGGAAAAACAGCTTAATAAACTTTTTTGGATTTTGCTTATAAAAATATCGTAAATCCCTTATAGTTCTCTAATTCTTAAAATAGAGGTGATATAACGACAATTTTTTAATCTGTCTTTCTTACATGTGGAGGTGAAGCAAAGTAAATGAAGGCAGTAATCTCCTCATCCAGTGCAAACCATCATCTTATTTTCGTTATCAAGTGCTTGTTCTCAGGGTTACCTGGCAGTGTGCAGTAAAGGACCTTGGAAGTAGGCGAATCTTCAGTGTGCCACAGGCCCTCCTGCCACAGCACGGTAGTGTTGCTAGAAGGCACCTGGGCATATTTAGGAAGCTGAAGGAGTCCGTGTCGCCCAGAGGTTACCCCCCCACACCGGGTGTCATTTCTACTGTGTGACCATAAACAGGTTGCTAAGTGCAGATGCCTGGCTTTCCGTGCTGCCCAAGGGTAGTGAAAGTACACTCCCTGCAGTGCTGTGGGTGCTTGTGAAGCACTGGGCCGCGATAGCCCCTGCAGTGTCTGCTGTTCTTGCTGGGTTGTTTGAGGTCTTCATGTGCCAGCCACCGTGTGCTGCTGGAGTGTAGAGATAAGAACCTGGCCCCGTCTTGGAGGGTCGTAACAGAGACTGCTAGGCCAGTGAGGCTGTTCTGGACAACTCCTGTTTTAGGGCTGTGCACTGTAGCCCTGGCGGCAGTTGTTGAATACTTGCCTTGGTTCTGCGGTGCGCATCAGCTGACGAGGTTTCTACCCTTCTATGAAGGGACATGTTTATATAACGATTCACTTTTTAAACCTTTATCCTCTAGACAATTTTAATGATTTATAGCACTGCATTTTTGTATTTCTGTCATTTTTTTTAATGTTTAATTTCTTTTGCATGAAGTACTTTAAAGTGGATTTTACCAGCTGGTTTTCTTCCCTAAAATAATTATCTCTTCTAATTACCAGGCCTTTTTGAAGACATAAATTACTGTCTTAAAAATGTTTTAAAAACTGGGTGATGGTAACATACGTGCTTTAAAAGCTGTATTTCTGATAAAGCCTTAAATGTTTTGTTACTGAACCTCTATGCCTTAAAATGCAAATAGTTTAAAGATGACTTGTGACCTTGTTTTGTATCATAGGTTTTGACTTTTGCATACAAACATGCATTAGTAAATAAAATGTATGGGAGAGGCCTTAAATTTGCAACTAAGCTTGTGGAAGAAAAACCAACAAAAGAAAACTGGAAGAATTGCATTCAAGTAAGTGATATTTAAATTGTTACTGTTAAATGTCAGTTCAGCATTACATAGAGACAAAAAAAGGACTTAATCATAATCATATGACAAGATTTTATCATGCCAAATTCTTTCATCACTAATTTGAATTATAAAATAAGCCCATGAGAGAACATCAGTTAGCCATTTAAGACATTTTTCACCCCTGTTCCAAAAACCTGGATTAGCCTCCATTGTTTCTAGCAAAGGCAAAATACATTATTTTATATAATTAGAAGCCAAAGTTTTCCCTTGTGAAGGAAACACTCCTTTTAAATACATGTTACAAGGGGCCAGGGATTTAGTTCAGCAGCATAAGCGCCTGCCTGGCAAGCGTGAGGTCATGAGTTCCATCCCTAATACCAAAAATAAATAAATAAATACATGTTACTAGCCAACTATGGTGGTGCATGCCTGTAATCTCAACACTTGGGAGGCTGAGACAAGAGGATTGCCTCAAGTTTGAGGCCAGACTGGGCCATAAAGTGAGTTCAGTGCCAGCCTGAATCATACAGTAAAACCCTGCCTCAAAGAAAAAGACAAAAAACAAAAACCAAGATATATACATGTTACCTCGGTTCTAAACTGGTTGATCTTACACAATTTAATTTTATTCATTTGTGATGTTAGGACATTTTTGTTGATCATTTTACCATGTATCACATATGCAGAGAAATTCTGTAATCACCTTTCTACATGAGTTAAATTCAAGTACAAAAACTAACTTGTATAGAAATTAATCTTGCTGTGTTGTGTAGTGATAGACTATGGCATGTGGATATAAAACTGTAGGTTTCTCTGAAAACACTTGAAAGAATGAGTTGTTGGTTTCTTTACTCATAAGACTTTCTCTGTGTATCTTCACTCGTCCGCCCAAATTGTAAAGCAGGTTGTTTATACAATGGTGTCTCAGTTCACAAACTTCATTCTTTCCCCCTTCTGGCCACAGACTGAATCAGGTGAGAACCAAATCAAATTCCCCCATAAGGTCAACCTTGGACCTAACTATTGAATTTGATTCACTTCTCATCCAGAATTATGGAAAGAATTCAGTTTGTGAACCAAGGTACAAGAACCGAGGTCTTTCAGAGTTCCGGTAGAGCAGGGCTGAGCAAACTCTTCCTGTTACCATGTGTGAGGACTCTGAAGGTAGTAAATGTGAAACCTGGAACCCTACAAGACACTGTGGTGGCCCTGTGGGAACTTTGTCTCCCCTCCGTGCTGCCCTCTCCTGTCAGTTCCCTCCTGCAGCCAGAAAGCTGGGAATATCTGTCCCCTTTCAAATGAGTCCAGAGTCCTGGTCACCTAGAAGATCGCTGTCCCCCTCTCTCACTGTGTCACACCACACATGGCCTCCACTCTGCTTCTGCTGGACAGCCACTCTGCTGGGCAAGGACAGACAGACACACCCTCCCTGCCAGGGGCCGAGTGACCACCTGCTGTCGCCTCTCTGGGGAAAGCTCCTCCCCAGAGGGTCGCAGAGGAGACACCTATGTCACTGCTGCCTCAAGAGCCTTTCCTGACCGCCTGGCTTCCCAGTGACACCCTGTAGTGCATCATTTTGTTTTTATTGTATGCCTGATAAATGCCTTTTTTACATATTTTTTCACCCATTCAGTAACTTGTTTTCTTGTCTTCTTGAAGAAAACATAAGTTTCCTGAAAGTGAGAAGTGCACTTGTTTGGTGCTGTTTTCCTAGTGCCTACATAGAATGGTGTTTGAGAATGTAGGTCTGTGGGAAAGGAGAGAGCAAGTAAGTTAAGAGGAAGAAAGGGTGACATAAGCTTAGTAAGCAAGGGGAGCAGGCAAGTGCGTAGAGAAGGTAGTCACAGAGGGCCAGCTGGCCGGTAGGAAGGTTGGTCCATCACCTGTACATAATAAGCTTGTTGCTGGGGAGAGACCTGATGGCTGGGAGGTGGAAGGAAGGAAGGTTCTGTGCACTGCTGCTTTGCTGTTGCTGAGTCTTTGATAGGGAGTTCACCATGAGTGTTGAGGTCGGGAACCTGTCATCTCCTCTACTAATCTATTGATTGTGTTTTATTGTAGCTGATGAAATTACTCGGATGGACGCATTGTGCATCTTTTACTGAAAACTGGCTCCCCATCATGTATCCTCCTGACTATTGCGTATTCTAAAATAAAAACCAAGACTTTATGTTTTAAAAGAGAAAGTTTTCTAGCAAATGGATATAAGAACAAATTTGTGGCATTTTTAGTCTAATGCATGTTTTCATCCACTATCAAATGCTGATCATTAAAATGATGTGTATTTATCAGAGAATTCACTGGCGTGTGGCTTAATCCATGTAAATCTAAACCTCTGACTTAATGGTGTTTTCTTAATGCCTCCCCTGCCTGGCGAGGAAGGGACGAGCCCTCCTGTTGACACCTGACAGGCATTTTCAGTTGGGTTGCAGCTTCCTGCATGCATGATAGGTTTTCAGCAGTACCTTTGAATTGCAAAGCTGTAAAATTCTATTTTTTATTTCATAAATGAACAGGGTTTTAACATGCTCGACTTTGATTTTTCTCAATTGTATGAAGGCCTTAAAAAGCTACATTAAAAGTAGCTAAAATTATTTATTGGACTAAAAATGAACTTAACTTTCAGATTTTTTTGATTTTGTTTTTGTTTTTGCAAATGTTTACATTTCATTAAGGAGAAAAATAAAACTGGCACAAATGTGTGACAGTTGCTGGAACGTAACTGTTTCGGTAAATTTTCATGGTGGGGCTGTGTTAGGCAAGTCACTTTTCATCTTTCTGAAGTGCACAGCATCAGAACAAGTTAACAATACATGTGTAAGTGCCAGATGGCTGAGTCTTTAGCAGGAATTGTAAAGATGCACACATGGTATGTTTGTTACAGTTGGAATAATGTAAAACACATGAATCAATGTGCAAACCAAGATCACAATACACCATATGCACTCTGATACCTTAATTTTTTTATATAAATAATAAAAGTGAATATTGAAGCCTCTTAAAGTTGGTCTTAATTTTTCATAAATCATATTTGGGGTTACAACAGAAATAATGTATTAAGTCTTTAGAAAAAAATTAAGCAGGTAATTGATTTTATAATGTTTCTTATAGGCTTGCAGTTATTGGAATATATTTCCAGTTCTTGTTGTGTGATTAGCTTTTGTGTATGTTTAACTGTTTATCATTTTATCTTCCTGGTTACTGTTCCTGCTTCTCTCATTCTGCCTCCATGAAAGACAGAAATAGATAATATTAAAAAGTCTGTAACCACTTAATCTAGTAGCAAATTGTGTTTGTATACAGTTTTCATGTTATTCCCTTAGCAATTTACTCATATGCAAAAAAATCTAGAAGTTAACTTTAGTCATTCAGAACTAGTTTTGTCTTAGAAAGCATTGGAGCCTTTATGAGAAAACACAAACAGCCATACAGACTTTCTGCACACACTTTCTGGAGTGTCTAGGGTCTGAAATCCATGAACAGACGCACACATTCTCTCTCATGTGGTTTTACCCACATCCTCTTACATGTTCCCCTTACATACGGGGTGAGCCCAGGAAGGTTACTGAGAAGCTGAAGAAGAGTAGGGTGACTTCCTGAGGTCCTGCTGCTGAATGATGGATTGCGAATGTCAGAACCTGTTTCACATTCCTAGTAAGTACATACTGCCTGGGTCAGGGATCAGAAGACTGTGGCCCCTGGCCAGAACTGGACTACTGTCCGTGTCCATGGAGTTTTACTGGCACAGCCGTGCCAGGCTGTTTATGGATCCTGTGACTGGGGGCAGCCATGTGGAGCAGTGCTTTACAAAGTCTGTTCCCGGTCAGCATGACACCCACTGCAAACAGCTGAGAGTCGGATACAGATAACTTCTACCAAGAAACACTAGAGCTAGAGTGTGTGCCCCATACTAATTCAGTGACTCCCTGTCCAGTCGTTACTGTGAGAGTTTCGCTGTTACAGATTTCTCCTTGCTGATAGTATTACCTCTTCTCTAGAATTATTGGCTCTTTACCCCTGAAGGGCCCAGCTGGGTTGCTTCTTAGCACAAGTCTCAAGACTCCTCAGGCTTCCCGAAAGTCCTGGCCCAGGCAGTGCCAGACCCAGTCACTTGACTACCACGTTTCCCATGGGGACGTGGGTTTAATACATCTGTTCACACATTTTTCATTTGCACTAACTGAGCTTTTCCCTATGCAGTTTCAATCTCTAGATTTCTAGTGAGCTAGTATTAATACATATGTTTTCCTTTTTGCCTGTAGGATCTGTGTAAGAAGCCTGCATGTAGGGAGATGAATAAGAAGGACCCTTTTCATCACCATCCACCACACCCAGAACAAATCTCTCGAGTTATTTTTGAGGAGTGAGAAAATAAACTCAACTGTGAGTGAACATTATAAACCATTGTCAGTAGTAATGAATAGTAAACTGAAAAAGGAAACGGACCTAGTAAGTGGATTCCTAGAAACTCAAGAAATGGGAGGGGCACAAGTGCCACTGACCTGAGGGGTCCTGAGCAGAACACACTGCGGAGCCTGGTCAGCTGGTGAACACCCTGCTGGTGAGCGGATCTTAGTTAGCAAGGCCATGTCCCACACTGCAGTATCAGTGATGCATCAGCTAGCTCTGCAGCTGAGATGTCTGCATTCCCAAACCAAATTCACCCTGAATCTGACCACGCCAGCTCTTATCCCTGCATGTAGCATATGGAGCAACTGGAAATACCTTCTGTGATCCCCTTCATTGCATGTGTGATTGTACAGGTGCTTGCATTAGTGTATACCTCTCTGCTGTGCACAAGCGCCCTCAAACCTTGACAGCTCACAGCAGTTATGTTCACCCAGTGTCGCCTGGCTGGGGTCAGCTGCTGAGCTGTGTTTGGACTCTGAGGCATAAAATGGTGTAATATACAGAAAAGACAGATAGGGGAACAGACTGAGGGAAATGTTGCAAGAAACAAGACAGGAACAGGGACCTTACTTTGATCCTGATTAGAACCAACTAAAAATATCATATTTTGAATAAGCTTGTACACTAGAGATACACATATATTGAATATAACATAATTATATGTCTTACATACATACAAACAGAACTTAGAAAATAATGTTTGCTGGGATTTACTTCAGTACAAGAGCAGAGAGATGGGTAGAGGACTGGAGGAGAAGAGATTTTTCCTGAGTTAAAATTTCATGTGGGGCTGAGCGGTGACAACACTGCTCTACTGACGTGATCACACTACCTGGCTGCAAAGGCCACGTGTAAACCACAAACATAATGCGTACAGTTTATCCACTTTTCACATATTTAACTTTCTACAATAAAAAGATGACTACAGCTGATCTACCTTTTCTAAAAAGACTTATCTGTTTACAAGCTAGTATCACACCCCTTATTCTGGAATGTGAAAGGAATACATTTGCAAGTCTGGAAAAGATAGAGGATAAGGCCCCCTTGCTATAAATTTCTTTAAAAAACTGGGAGAAATTTTAACCTTTGACACAGTCCGGTGTTAGAACATGTCCAGTCACTGGAAGAATTCTGTCATGCCTTTTTCTAGTCAGTTTGCAGTCCTGCTCCCAGCCTTAAACCAGCCATGGCCACTTTCTGTCACTATGGTTTGGACTTTGCAGACTTTCAGCTTTTCTTTCATCTAGTGTGATGTTCCTGAGTTGTAACTACATTGATGGCAGGGTATATCAGTTCTTTCTATCCCTGGTAATAACTCATTGTATGATGTACCCCATTTTGTTTTTCCATTCACCAGTTGATGGATATGTGTATGTTGTAGGAAGATACCTAGGGACAAGATTGCAGTTTAATGGCATGTTCCTTTCTAACATAACTAGTGAGTGCACATTAGCTAGTAAGAGAATAACAAACCTTCCCGCATGGCGGCACCGCCTTCCGTCCCAGAAGCAGATGTGAGCCTGGCAGGGTTTGGGCCTCCTCGGGCTGTGACACTGCTGTCTTTCCACCTTTGACCACCTAGTGGTCGAAACACTGTAACTTGCATTTTCCTGATAATGATTGGGCATTTGTGTTTCTTCTTTGGTGGTGATTCTATTCCAGCTTTTTGCCTTTTTGCTTTTCCAGTTGGCTCATCTGTCCTGTTATTGTGGGAGTGCTGTATTTTGTACATAAGCCCTTTTTCGTGTATCTGCTTGAAAGTATTTTCTGCTCATTATTTTGATAATGTCCAATTCAACAATTTTTTCATTTATAGCTATACTTTTGGTATCATATTTAAAATTTGTCTAACTCATGGCAACAAAGAGTTTATTGTTTCTTTTACTACTCTTCTAACACTGCCCTTCCATGGCTGTCCTGTGCCGATGTCAGCTGACTTGATTCCTGAAATTCATAATAGCAAACCAGCGCCTTCCACACTGACTTGTGTTTCCCACCCTTGCTCACTTGACAGAGGAAGCAGCAGGTGAAAACGGGTGTAACAAAAGGAGTCACCACACAAACATCCGTGCCTGCCGCACGTCTCCCAGGCAGGCAAGATGCCCCGTCAGTTCCCACAGCTTTTCTTCTGCTTTAGAGTCTGATTTTGTCATTTCTCTATCTAAAGGAACTGCATGGCAAAAAGCATCCTCCTTCCCTTTGCTTAAGAGAAGGAAATTACGGCTACTGACTCAGCCAAGCTTTATTTCATTTTTTATTTGATGGACACATCTGTCATCAAATATTTGGAGACTCATATTCCTACTAGGCAGTAGCAGTTAAGAAAATGAAGCCAATTAAACTCTCTACGTTATGACCAGAATGTTCATTTGTCCCTTAAATGTATAGAAATTTGCTGATTTTGATAGGTGACATTAAAGTTCATTTTGAAAAGTACCAATATGTGTTGATATTAGCAGTTAATACTAGCTACTACAGTGGTGCTGTGCTTCACAAGCTTAATTTGTTCCATGATTCCAGAAAAGACAGCCACATTGCATTTGCGTGGGGAAGATGGCCACAGTCGTGTGTGTTACCCAACGCAGTTTGCAAACAGAAACAAAGTTTTGCCAAACGCTTCTATTTGCAAACCAAACTGTTTGAAAATGAAAGCAGTCATTAACTGAGGGATCCTTGAGTCTCAGTGTATCCCGTCTTTGTGTCTTGACTTCTTAAGAAACAAATCTTCCCACTGGGGTGTTCTTCAGTTGTGCCCTGCTTCCTTTTGGCTTTTACATTTTATTTAGAATCAGCTAGACAAGTTCTGAACACAGGGATGCATGTTGGAATTTTTATGATTTTACGTTATCCATTGATCAATTTGGGAAATATCGATGTCTTTGAAGTTTATCCCAGTATACTTCCTTGAATTTCTCCTTAATGGGCTATCTTTAATTTTGCTCAATAATGTAATAAATTTTTTAGATGTTTTTGTATTTGGTACTGCTAGTATAAATGGAATCTTTTATTTAAATTTTATTTTCTAACTACTTGTGGTTAGAATTTATAAGGAAAATTGAGCTTTGCTCAGCAAACTTGTAGATTGCATATAATTCCGGGACCAACAAGCTATGGCCAAGGGCTTAATTCAACCCGCAGTCTATTTTTCAACCAGAAATGGTTCTTACCTTTTTATAAGTGCTTATAAAAGCCACAAAATAAGGAACGCTGTATAGAAACAGTGTGTAGCTGGTAAGGCTAAAATATTTATGAGCTGGACCTTACAGAAAAAAAGTTTGCTGACCCTGACCTACCAATCCTGTCATCCCTGAATAGTGTAAATTTTTCTTCTTCCATTTTAAATTTGCACGTTTTGTTTTCTTTACCAGATTAGCTAAAATCTCTAGTATAATAGTAATGAACAATGATAGTATGCAGAATTTTTCCCTATCTCGAAGGAAAATCTTAATTTTATATCTGACTTTTTTCCATTTATATCTTTTTTTTTTTTGGTACCGGGGATCAAACTCACAACTTTGCACTTGCCAGGAAGACGCTTATGCCACTGAGCTAAATCCCAGGCCCTTCAATTTATATCCTACCATTGAAAATTTCATTCCTTTTTAGTGCTCTGAGAGTTTTACTATACAACTGAGAAAAAGGCAGATGATCCAGAAATTTAAAATTGTCACAGGTAATTGATACAGAGGGAAAGTATTTATAAGTTCTTTTAAGTTCCTAAGATACTATTTTCTCATTCTAGCAGTTTCTGTATTTTTTTTTTTTTATTGGTACCAGGGATCGAACTCATGACTGTGTGCTTGTAAGGCAGGCACTTATGCTGCTGAGCTAAATCTCCAGCCCCCTAGTTTCTGTATTTTTCACTTTTAATCAGTATTGAATCTATAACTTTTCTGTCACTCTGTGCCCTCTTGTCACTCCGTGCCCTCTGTCAAAAAATACATGGCAGAAACATACTGAGCATAAAGCCCAGGCTCTGCAGCAGAAGTTACAAGGGAGAAAAGCACTTTTTCACTTGTAAACTGTATTTTGGAAGTTATCAAAGCTGTTTCCATGGCTTTGTGTTATTCTCAGTAGACATTTAGATGAACCTGATAGTCGTTGCAGTGCTGTTAATGTTTGTGCTGGCTTTGCAAATTGTTTCCACGTGCTGCCTTCTCTATCTTCGGAAAGAAGTCCATTGCCAGTGCGCGCTCTCTCTCTCTCTCTCTCTCTCTCTCTGTCTCTCTCTCTCTCTCTCTCTCTCTCTCTCTCTCTCTATATATATATATATATATATATATATATATATATATATATATATTTAGTCCCATTTTAGTACCCCCTTAAAAAGCTTGACTGATGACTCTGGATATTCAGCTAAGAGAGTCGTCTCAAAAACTTGCTTGAATTTTTCCAAAAACTCATAATCAGAGCTGAACCTGAATTTGTTTGCCCACAGCACCACCGTGCCTGGCTGAGACAGGTGCACCATGGTGGCGAGCAGCTTGTCCAGGAAGTAGTGGTGGTAGACCACGTCGGAAGCCAGGACGTAGTTGTAATAAAACGTTGACTTGGGGAAATTTTCTTCTAGGTCTTCCCCCCACACCAGCTCTTTCACTTCCGGCAGATAGGCTGTACATTTCAGTGTGTTTTTTAGGAGGTTATATTGAAGGTTTCCTAGTACATCAGGCAGGTCTGTTGCTGTGACTTGAGCCCCTAAGAGAGAAAAATGGTGATGATGACCTGGAAACACTTGGGCAGGTACAGCATCCATATGCTTAGGAAGAAACGCAACAAACCACTGGAGTTTCTCACTGGTGCTGATAGCAAATGGGCTGAACGCGTTAGACACGATTCACACTGGGTGATTCTTATGGGCACACCTGTCCTTGGTGCTGTAAGATGTTAGCACCTTCCTCAGCCTTCCCCTCTCTTCATGTCATTAGCACCCAGCTCAACCCTACGCAGCTAAAGATTTACCAGCATTTGGAGCTGTGCCTCTGGGCTCTCAACTTTGTGATGTGGAGACCTCCCCAAAACTGAAGTTATCCCTGCTGCTAACAGTAGTGATGCTACCTCTGCCATAGCCTATCCTGTTTTTAAGCACTTGCTGTCTTGATGTCACTGTAAAGGTCTTCAAACAAGATCAGGAAAGAAAAAAAAAACTGACCCAAAATACTGGCCACGATGGAAACAAGCCCTGGTCCGGCACCAATTTCAAGTACTTTAGCATCTTGGAGATTCAGTTCCTCTGTATGTTCCTCCAAATACTGACACAAAACTGTAGCCTAAAAATAATAATAATTTTCACCTTGAAATTAGAAACCAGTAGCACCCCCCAACCAGAGTTAAACACTGAAAGATGTCGTTAAGTATGTTCAGCTGACTGAAGGGCTCCTAAGAATGCATCGTTGCCATTTTCAGATCTCTGGAATAGGACAGTTAGGGTGAGCTGCATCTTCGGAACTGGAAAACAGATTTAAGTTGCCCGTGTCAAATTTGACCAATCCAAAGATTTCAGGTAGCTCGGCTCAGGTGTTACCAATGAGGGAAGTGGCTAAAAGGCTGGTCTCTTTGGGGATCCCATGGAAATGGCTGTCGACTTCCCTTTGAGGGTGTCCCACCCTCCAGGAGGGGCTGGCCCTAGTCCCATCAGTTGGGGACAGTTTTCCTTGGGAACAGCTACAACTGTCTTTGCAAGTACCCTGAACTCTGTCAGCAGCCTGTCAGCCTCTTTCACAGAGCGCTGTCACTGGAGTTCACAAAGTGCCATGCACTTGCCAGGCAGCTGTCAGGAAGCTGGGAACCAGGAAAGACTGGTTTGCAGGAAAGGGAAAACTGAGGCCTCTGAGACTAGCCATTCAGTGTACAGATCGTCTCTCCACCTCTGGGCTCCCTGGCCACTGCCGCACTGTGGCCTGGGAAAGGAAACTGGGAAATCTTTCATTATTTTCAGATTTGTCATGAAGGAGGGAGAAAGCCTTGGAAGGAAGTCGCACTTGTGCCTAAGATGTGAAATGGAGTCACCACTCCCCAGCACGGCCTGGAGAGCTTGGTGGAACCTGCATCGTGACTATTCAGCTCAGGTCTGCACCAACAGCTGGGCATTCCTGGAGAGTCATGGGGAATGTGGAGTCACCACACGCACACACGCCTGTCTGGGTCAGAATCTGCATGTTCAGGAGGCCTGAGTGTGACTGGGAGCTTCTGCCCCGGAGCCTGTGTGAGCCCCCAGGTCTCTGCCTTGTGGGGAGCAGAGGTGCTGGCCCCAGACCCCAGGGCGGAGCTTCCCTAAGCCTTGGAGCCCACCCCAGCCCAGGTCCTCAGGTCAGTAATCACCACTAAGAGGGCTTAGCTGCAGCATTCACTGTCCAGAGGACAAGGTCAGGAAGGAGACTCTGCCACCACCCTGAGTTTCCATTTCAAATAAAAGGGCAAATGGTGGGGCAGGTTCCCCTCTGGCAGCACCCAGTGCTGCCTGGGTCCTGCCAGAACCTCTGTGGGAAGAACGGGCAGGTGTGGCCCGAAGTGCTTACTGCGGGGCCTCACCCTGCATCGCTGATGACTCTGTAAGAGCTGTATTTTGTACCCCATCGCCGAAAAGGATCAAGTTTATTTAACAGCTTAAAACTAATCCTTGGGGGGTTGCCGTTTCTGCTGCACCCAGATAATCAGTCCTCCAGGTGAGAAAGACAAGGGGGAGCTCCTAACCAGCTGTTCCAGGCCACATTGGTCCCCAGAATGCGAAACGCTGCAGGTGGAAGGGTCGGCTCACCCCAGGCCACACCACTGCTCCGTAGCTCTCTATGGACTCTTGCATGACAATGCTCTTGCCTGCAAACCGGTAATGCTCCTGAGTGTAGCTGGCGTAATCTGTAGGGACAAACTTCAGAAGGCTCTGAAGGGATGACTCCGTCTCCTGTGGATCTGCGAGGCAGGAAAACCAGATGGGTCTCAGGAGCCGCGGATCCAGTGCGCGTACACACCAGTTGTACAACTTATAGGATACAGGTAGATTATACAGCCCTTGACCACACAGAAGGGCAGTTCCATCAGCATCAGTGACCGAGTTAGCACAAAACTGAATTACATGGGGTGGCGGAGATGTGACGTTGAGATGCAACAATTTTTATAATAAGCAGGTTGCCCAAGGTCACCCCTAGTCTTTCCTTTCTTTAGGTGAAGACACAAGAGACGGGGCCCATTCCTACCTTATGCCTTGATAGCAGAAGAAAGCTAAAGACCAGCAAAATGGGACAAGGGGCCAAGTCTTCAGACAAGGAAGAGCTAGGCCAACTATTTTTAGGTCTTGAAGTGAAGTAATATCCCCACATGCTGGCTGGTGCATGTTCCTTAAATCCTTCCCATAACTGCCCCTCAAAAGGCACAGGTCTTGGGAGAGTCAGCTGAGCCCTAGCTATTAAATTACTGTGGCTTTAAATATTCCTTTGACCCCATAGTGGCCCATCATAGCGGCGCTCAAATATCAAATAAAACAAGGAAAAGAGCAGCTGATGGGGCTGACACTGTGGGATTACAGTTTATCTCAGGCTTCCCAGAATGTCTAAGGGTGAAAAGAGCAGTGGCTAAAATGTCAGGAAGGAGGATGCTGAGCCCGTGCATACTCGAGGTACCAGCAGTGGGAAGAGTGGTGGGGGGGCAGTTCTAAAGTGCATGAAACTTGCTTTCTTTCATTGCCTAGGATGGCACTGGAAGACTTCGAAGCAGGAGCAGAATCTCAGCCTCACAAAAAGAGCTGAGAGGAGCAGTCAGTGACCCTGTGAAGAGCTCCAATCAGAAATAACCAGCACTGCCTCTCACGCAAGGAGGAAGAGGATGTGGATACCAGGGGGAGGGAAATGGCCTTGCAAGAAACCTCATCAGCAGCCGGCTCCTCACAAGCAGGTTCTAGAGCCTTTTCAGGTAGCACTAATTTCAGCACACACCACAGCAGCTGTCTGTGGTTGACTGTAAACCAGCTGCAACAGGTTCACTGAAAGATAAGTACGGAAATCTGGAGCGAGCACTTAGAAACACTGACACAGCATGACAGTGTCTGCTGAGTGAAGGGAGAGGGGATGTGAAGAGAACTAAGATGTGTCACCAACCTGTGCCAGCTCCCCTCAGTGAATGTGGTAACTATGTAACGTGAACATTTTTTGTATTAATAACCAGTTTTTACAACTGGAGCTTGTTTATGTCTCTGTTTTCATTTTGGTTTTATTTTTTTCTAGAGATTCTCTTGTGTTGTAATTCACAGAAGCACCCATATGCAGCACATTAAATATGGTCCTGGGCCCCAGAGACCAAAGAGGTGGCTGATTTGTACATTAGCATCATGGAGGCCTGTGGCACTTCCGAGCATGGGCCCTGCCTGTGTTCTGGCTTCCTGTATTTTATCACTCAGAAATCTCTGCCTTGACCAGAAAGGTGAGCTTCACTATGCTCACATGGCCCTGCTGGTAGCCACTGGGGTCCGGGGACATCTTCCTTACTGTCACATACAGCAGGATTGGAGGGAGGTCAGAGGGTGAGGACGAGACTCGGGACATGGCGAAGCTCATAGAGAAAGCCACCAGCACCCAGCAAAATGGGCCCACGAGTGCAAATGACGAAAGAGGCCTTCACTTTGCTCTAAGGCTGCGGGGCAGGCTCGGTTCCAGAGACGGCGGCAGCATGTTGGTGAATTGTACATAATGATTATACTCACTGTGGGGAGGTGGTGCGTGGGCATCATATATCTCAGTTCTTTTTATAATCTGTTTAAATCTACCCCTCTACCTCATAAACCCCTTTCGTTTCTCTTTGTTTATGTACATGTTTATACTACATCATGACCTATTCCTTGCAAGGACTTGGTACATGTACCAGAATTCTTCCCTCTCTTTGTTGTTTTGTTTTGTTTTTGATACAGGGTCTTTCTATGCTGTTCAGGCTGGCCTTGAGCTCACTTTGTAGCTTAGGCTGGTCTCAAACTCCCAAAGATCCTCCTGCCTCAGCCTCCCAAATTCTGGGATTACAGGCATGAGCCACCACGCCCAGCTCTTCCCTCTCTTTTTTATCCCACTCTCCATCTCTTAGTCCCCTTCCCATGCAAAAATCTCTCTCAATATGTCCTATGATCTGTCTTTTATTTTGCTCTTCTATATTTTGAGTTTCTCATGTAAGAAACTCACACACTGTTAAGTTTATATGTCTGTTTTGTTTCACAGGAGATGGAAGAAAACGGTGGTTTCTAGGGCTCAACAAGTGCCTTGGTGTAAATGCTCCACTGATGGCTGATTTCAAGATACCGACGCAACATGATGGGGAGGACACCATGGGGCCATGTTTCTCCCACACAGATACAACAGCCATAACTAACCTCGATGCAGAGGTGAGTGTCAAATACAGCAAATAGCTGTGAGGGAGGGGATATTTCCATTTATTGAGTCTATGCTGGCCTGATAGTTTTAGAACAGATGTTAGAGTAATTATTGTTTTGGACTTTAAATAGAACTTTCTCTTTAATATAATCTGCTGAGATGGGATTTAGTTTTTCATGTGGCCATATTTCACAACCAGCTCCAAAATTCCTGAAATTTAAGAGCTAGATCAAGCCATGTCCAGTAAACACCACTGGCGGACCAGGGGGAGAGGGGTAACCAGGAGCAGCCAGATCCTCAGAGACTGCTGCCGGGTCCCATGGGCTCTCCTGCCACCCCACAAGTCCAGGCTGCCCTCTTCCCAGCCCCTTGGAATCACCTGGGGACTTATTTTTCTCTCTGTATTGTAGGAAATCACTAACTGATCTCAGCTCACTGTACCACAGATCAATGCACTGACAACTACTAAGCTTCACAGTTATACTTGCCTGATAACAGTTAAGAAATTTTGATATAAATTTTTCTCATAAGACCCGTTGCAGTGCTACAAAGATACAGAATATATGCTTATTGCACTTTATTTTCATTTATTTTGTCTACACTGGCCTGATCATTTTAGAACTGCTTTGAGAAATAAGGTAAAGTTGTATTTTTATATAAAAAATTCAGCAAAATAAATAATATCCTCGTTAACTACCTTAATAGTTGCAAATCTTTTAGATGCCTCGTTACATCATTTGTTATGTCTATTATTTATTCACTATTGAACCTATGCCCAGAAATGTAATCCTAAACTGTTACATTGTCCTAGTGGGAAAATACACTGCGGTTTATGACTGCCAGTGATTCATTTTGGCAAAAAGCAGAAACAAATTTCTATTTCACTTTTTAAAAAATTATTGTTACAGAAATGTAGCACTATCTGATTTCAACTCAGGATGAAACCAAGTGGTAAGTGATAACTAAATAATGTGAACACAGAAATGGCTTTGAATGCTATTGTTTATACCTGCATAAAGTCATTTCTGTACTACACTTCCTTGTAGTAAAAACTGAAAAAGGAAAGGAAATGGAAAATGCTGTTGCTGAAATTTAGTTGAAAATGTCATCACCAAGAAAGCAACAGAGGGAAGCTGTTGGGGTGAAGAAGTTTACCTTCTGGGGGTCCCCCGGTGCCATCCTCTGGGGCAGTGCCCTCCTCTTCCGCCTCTAACCAGCCGCCTGGGCTCTTCGATGCCTGCCCCAGGTGCTGGGGCTGCTGCGTGGAGCTGAGACACAGGTCCATGACCCAGCCTGCGGGGAGGAAAGATCTGGACAGGACCCAAGACCCTTGCGCGAGTCAAGTCTGGTCTCTGGGAGGGCTCCGAAAGGCATAGCTCATCGTCTTAGCATCTGCTGAGCGGAAAAGAGCAGCTGCTTTTCAGCTTAGTTCCTGGCTGAGTGAGGCGGCCGCCAAGGAACTGCCGTCTGGTGTTGCAGAGCCAGGAGCAGGGCTTTGAACACAGCGAGCCTGAGGGCATGGAGAAACGCAAGCTGCAGGGTGTAGCCTGGAACAGGCACTGTGCTGCTAGGACGCTCCCGTGAGTTTGCTATTTGCAGCTTATTCTTTGCCATTCCCCTCCACCACCAAGCACAGTGGCACATCACTGAGTTCCAGAGGTCCCAAATGTATTTCTAATAACTTTCAGAGCTGTATTTCAGGAAGGAAATCTATCCATCGCTGCGGAACTCGAGCAGTTGTAGATTATGGGTTAATGACATCGCAGATGAGCAGCTGGGGCTTGCAGCAGACAGAAGCCTGCTCTCCTTTCACCCGAGGCTGAGTTGGAGGAGAGTAGAAAGCCTGGACTGAGAGCCAACGCTTCGCACTTGCCAACCCCATCCCCTCAGCCCATTCCTCATGAGCAGAAAGGGACGGCGGTAGCTGCCTCAACCCTAAGGTGATGGCGAGAAACAGTGGAGCGAAGGTGAGTGTAGGTGGGCAGGAAGACCCCTGATTGACACCGTGGACCTGGCTCACCACCATGCCTGGCCCCATACCGTGTATCATTGCTAGCACAGGTCTAGTGCCCTGCGTGTGCCCTGTACACCTCGTGACCACCAGAAAGGGGCCATTGTCATTGTAACCTGTCTCAGATGATGCTGCTGCAGATGCTGGTGGCCAGTGACGACCAACAGGCAAAGCAGGATGACGGCTGCAGACCCGCATCAGTGCGCACAAGCAGGGCACCGTGGCTCAGCCTGTTCCCTGGGTCCAGTTTGCCCTAACATGACTCCTGGTGCTCAGTGTATCGTAATTCCACACTGTCATAGGGACTTGTCAGGTCTTTTAACAGAATGTAAATGGTTTTCCTCCTCCGCGGTTACAGTCCTGAGCTTATGTGCACACACAGGTTGCCCCCCCACATTATTTCAGCCAACCAAGGATGGTAATGAGACACCACCCCATCGGCTCAGCTCTGCTCAAATCCAGCCCCAACCCGACTGTTGGGCAGGGATTGCCCAGGCACGTAAGACAAGGCTGTAGCTCTATCCCACAGTGCCTGCGGCTGCCTCCCACACCTGCAGACTGCTGCCTGCCACCACTTGCATCTACACAGCAGGATTTCTTAGGAACTAGACCGTGCTGGATGTAGAGTGGCATTTTTGTGAGCTCTAGTATTAAATCATCAAATGTTTACCCCAAATTGCAAAATCACCAGACCAGCTGAGTGCTCTACCTGTCAACCTGTGCTTCACGTAAAGGTTTGTTCTCTCTTGTAGATACTTACTTGCTCCTGTCCAGCTGTCCCGAGACTCCAGGAAGTCAGTGGTTCTGCCTGAAAAATAATGGGCTGGTTATTGGACAGTACATCGAGGCTCTCAGTGTAGATGCCTCAGCGCTGTGGTGAAAGCCTGGTTAGAGTCCCAGCCCTGCCATGTGCAGCCCATGCTAAAAATGGAGCTGCATGGTGACACCTAGCTCATGTAGGGCGGCGGAGGGTGGAAATCAGTGCAGAGTCTCTCCCACATCACTGTCAACTGCCGTCCTCCTCCCCAGAGCCACAGGGAGACCTGCAGTAGGACACTGCATGCAGACCTCCTTCCCTCACTGTGAGGTGCTGTGCATTGAATTCAGGACTGTAGTTAATCCGAGAAATCCCTTCCTCCCCCAGACAGCCATGCACCGGAAGCAAATCTAGAAAAGAGCTGCTGTCACACACTTGGTGTCTGTTATTAGTTAGATGCATCATATCTGTGTTGTATGTTAGTATTTATTATGAAGAATTGGACAGTTTTCCTTATTAGTATCCTCAAAATCATTTTTGACTGTTAGTTTAAATAGATCTTTACCTTATGGAGCAGAAGAGATTTGAGACTTCTGTGAACTCTTTAACCCGCCAATGTTTTATATAGGTCTACACCTGAGAGGATTAGCTTCTTATGAACAAAAGCCAGCCAGTGGAAGTCCAAGTTATTTAGAGTAGCATTACCCACCAGCACTCACAGATACATTACTTTGCTAGAATGATCTCTCTCTCTCTCTCTCTCTCTCTCTCTCTCTCTCTCTCTCTCTCTGTCTCTCTCCCCTTCTCTCCCTCGGTCTCGGTCTCTCTCTCTCACACACACACACACACACACACACACACAGAGTCATTGCAACATGTGTCCATTGCCCTTGAAAGATCCAGAAATCTCTCTCCAGCTGAACAGACTTGCCTGTGTATACAGCTGCTGTGGTAATTTCAGATGTAGATTTCTGTGGGAAAGAGGAGTTTTGCAGAGACCTGTAAGCTTTGTGTTCATCAGCCAGGCTCCCATGGCTCAAGGGTGGGGCTTGCCCATCTGCTGTGGTTTCTGTCTGGGACCCTGAGTCCAGCTGCCAGAAACAACATGAGCCTCCACTGCGAGGAAGGAAAACATTTTTGAGGAAGGAGAAGGGAAACCAGTAGAGGCTTAAAATAATCCCATCTGGGGTATTTCGGAGGGGAGCAGGAATAGGACAACAGAAAGACACCTCCAAGAAGCAAGCAAGCCATGGTAATTTATTTGATTAAAATAAGAGACAGTGGAAAGGGAAAGAGGAAACTCATGCTTATTTATGAAGCTGGGAAAACTTAAAATAGAATAATGGGCATGTAAAGTAAAGCCTTGGAAATTAATGAATTCCTCTATTAACCAGTGAGTTGGATGAATGCAGACTTATCCAGAGTAGATAGAAAATCCAATTTTTAATTTTATTTTTGTTTTACTTAGCCTTAGTACTCACTTCTCCCCATCACTTCTTTTGTAGCCTTGATCAGTTTCCTTAGACTCAGGATCTGTATTCTGTGGATGTGCTGCAGCCCCGTAGCTCCCAAGTCGTCCTCCCTGCTCCTGGGTGAAGGAGAGACCGGCCTTTCCCTAGCACCAGCATTCTGATGCTGTGTCACCCCTTCTGTGTCTGCATCCTGGCTTTCTGACACTCATTTCCACCACTGCCCTGAGAAAAAAACTCAAAATACAGTCGTCATTACTGTCTGACTTTAAGAAATGGACTACAATGCATATAAATATGCACACACGTTTGTAAGCTTTAAAATGGGAAGAAAAAAAGGAAAAAATTAAATCATCCCATTATCAAGAAACAGCCTAACATTCTTTGTATCAGTTTCTACATTTCTAACTTTTTGTACACATTTACTAAAAAACTTTTATTGGGAGGATAAAAAGAGTCTGAACAGAAATATGTACATCTTGGGCCGGGGATTTAGCTCAGCGGCATAAACACCTGCCTGGCAAGCGTGAGGTCATGAATTCAATCCCTGGTACCAAAAAAAAAAAAAAAAAGAAAGAAAGAAAAGAAAAGAAATATGTATATCTTTGACCTGGTATCCTATTATTTTAAAAGTTTGTTTTTAGTATTTTCTACAAAAATCATCTTCTAAACCGTGGCTTTAAGAAAGAAATCCCAGCTGTTTCCTGGACCTGAAATGAGTGAGATCAGAGGTTCCTAAATACTGGACAGTTGGTGGCCTCACAATTCTTGGAAGCTTTAGAACAGAGACTCTCGGCTCCTGGAAATGCTCATCTGGAAGGTTGAGAAGGAGCCTAGAAGGGTGACACCCCTGCCCAACAGCCGTTCCCAGAGGCACTGCAGGGCTGGGCACTGGCCAGCATTTGTTGTTAAGTCCACGTGCCTGGGCAGCCTCAGGAAGACGCCAGGGCTCTGGGAAGGACTGCGCGGGACGCAAGAGCTGTTTTTAATAGATCAAGTGCCAGCCCATAAAGAGGGATTAGACCTGCAGGCCCTGGAGGGCTCGCTGATGAAGTAAGTTCCCACGAGGCAGGCCGGGCTCAATAGGAAAGAACTTTCTAACAAGCACAGCCGAGGTGGTACAATTGATCCCAGGGAGGCTGGCATCCTGGAAAGCAGGCCAGCCTGGTCAGAAGACTGATCAGGAGAGCAGTTTCTACGTGTCCCTCGGTGGGCTTTGCCCCTGCATCCCCGACCTAGAATGGTCACTGTGCTTTCAGGACCACACCTTGCTGTCTTCTTCTGGCTCTCTTGCAGGAGTCCATCTCTCCCTACAGAGGACATTCAGCAAATTGGGAGGCCTGTTTGTTTGGAAGTCACAATGGGGTGTGCAATGCCGCTGGCACCAAATGTGTAGCAGCCAGGATGCATAGGACAGTGCCCAGGGTGAAGAATCATCAGCCCCCGATGTCAACAGTGCCCACTTCCCAGAGCCCAGGCTCAGGCAGTGGGTCAGAGTATAAATTCCATGTTAGACATGGCATCTACCAGGTGAGTGACCTTGGGCATGTTTCCTCCTTCCCTGATGTCCTCCTCTGTAAAAAGGTGCATTAGCATGTACAGAGCCATTAGCATGTGACTGGCTCTGAGCTGGGTCTCAGAGCGTCTTGGCAGCCTCTGACTTAGTCTGCTTCCTGCAAAAAGCAGACACAAGGACAAAGACATGAGTGAAGTCATTTTGTTTGGGAACTCTTTAGGCAACATGGCAAGGACGAAGGAAGCAACCCAGGGAGGGGCAGTGGCTGCCACGGGGTGTGCCGTGAAGGCAGCGGAGGCCGTGGGCAGTCAGCTTCACCTGGGGGAAAGCCAGCAATGAAGCAAATCACACAGCTGACAGTTATACCTCCAGGGCTCCAAGAGCTTTTTACACCAACCCTCAGGCTCACAGGCAGAGACCTGTAGCAGCTGAGGCTGGGGTGGCATCTGTGACAGCCCCATACAGTGTCATCAGTCCTTTAGAATGTCGTGAGTGGTACATGAGATGTACATACCTGAGAGATTTTGGCACAGTGCCTCTTTCATGCTTTGATAAGTGCCCGTTTTGTATTACACCATGTGCCACCCAACCAGTAGGATGAATCAGCAGTGCTCTGCAGCAGGGTCTGGGCCTCTCACTGAATCAAATGGAGAAACTGAGCACTCAGCCTTGAGGGAAGTAGGATCCAGGGCTGTTTCTGTCTCAGAGTGAGCTTGCAGCAGCAGCAACAGTTGTTCATGGTGTGTGGTGGCCTTAACTTCAGCCACTTTTCATCCCCGTGTATTGGTGGCCAGGACTCAAGGTCTGAGGGGGAAGACCCTGGCTGGTCCTCGCCCCTGTGGTCAGGGCTTTGTGGTGTGAGAAGTACCGCATCATTGTGAGGAGCAAGCTGAGCAAGGAAGAGGTTCTGGGCCTGAAAAAAGCACGTGATGCATGCTCCTCCTCTCCTTCCTGGCCATCTGTGCATTCCTACTGTCTCAGTTCTCCCAGTGCAGTTCCACAGGGGAGTCTGGCCCTCTCTCCAGTGGCAGGTGTCCTAGAGGCTCATCTCACCGTTGCATCTGGAAGGGATGGAGCCATTATTTCCCAAGTCCAAACTCCTACATGGTGTCCACATCTTCCCCAGTTCCATTGCTTTCTCACTAGGCCCTGTTCCGAGCTGGCCCTGGACCATGTGCTGAACTGTTCATCTCTGCTTGCCTTGTCCCTGAATATGAATGAGAGGCTCATCACTTTGCATGTGATCTTCCCCAAAGTTTCCACAAAAGCAAGGATGTTCACTAATGAGACAAATGTGAAAGGTAGCCACCGTATTTATTTCTAGGAAAGACCGCAGGTTCCCTCCCAGTTAGTTGAAGGTTCATTGAAGAACTCGATGTTCTTGAAGAACCCTGGGAACCAGAAACATCCAGTCAGGTGTATGGTTTTTGGTGTATCATTCAGAAAACATTTGGTCACAATGAAACCATGAAATTTGTCCCTCCATTATCTCATAGTACAGTGGCCCTAAGGTCAGTGCCCTCTTTATCAAGCCACTCATAGCTGCAACACTGCTCCCTCAGGGACCTGCTAGGTGATGTTGCTCGGTGGATGTAAAGATTGACATCACCAAAGATCAAAGAAAACAGCAGCTTGGGCTGGAGATTGAGCTCAGTGGCTTAAGTGCCTGCCTGGCAAGGGTGAGGTCATGAGTTCAATCCCCAGTACCCCCACAAAAAAAAGACACCATCAGACCAGGAAAGCCTGTGGGGCAGAAATTTAGAATGGGAACTCTTCTTGCCTTGGTGGGAAAGCAGTGGCTTTGTTGCGATGGTGTAGAGAGAGGCAGCCAGAGATTACAAAGTGAGTGGTCAAAATACAGTCAGGCAAAAATCAAATTCTGTACCTCCTCAGGTTTGCAAAGATCAAGTTTCCCTTTATGGAGAAAGGAGATTTGTCAATTAAAATTTGTCCAATTTGTGGACAGGGAAGCATTTACTTCTGCTTCATTCTAAATGCCCTTTAGATAATGACAGGTGTTGCCAGTGGAGAGAAATAATATGCACCAAATAAGCCACGCGTTTTGGAAGCAGCAAGTGAGGTTATAGTCATTTCATTTTTAAAAATAGCATCTGCCTGTTCCTGAGCTTTTGAGTCTCCACCTTAACTGTAAGAAACTGTCCATAAGTCACCTGCTTTATGAGGAGCCCCCAGTGAAAACCAGTGGTTGGCTTGATGGTCTCTGTACATGTTGAAGAATAGATGTACTTAACTCTCTGTTTCATTTTTTTAAATTTTTTCCCAGTGTAATTCTCCAAACAGATTTTTCCTCAAAGAAATTTGATTGTAATTTTATTTTTAGGAAAATCTCCAGCTGCAACTATGTGTAAATCACACTGTGCAGTAATCAGGCTTCGTGTTACCATAGCAGCCAAGAGTGCTTTGTGCCTGAGCCATGGGCCTGTGGTATTAATTAGTTACACACAATTTGGGAAACAGGTTTGACTGAGAGATTCTGAAAGAAAACACCTTCAAAATACTGTCAGTTTGGCAATGACATTTGTTCCATTTTAGTTACATCTTTTTTTGTGTGGCCCTGGGGATTGAACCTAGGGCTTTGTGCATACAAGAATAGAACTCTACCACATCCCCAGCCCTCTTCTGTTTTAAACTTTAATAAATAACAGCTTTCTGAAGGTCCACTTAACCTGAGGACAAAAGCAACCAAACATTAATCAGTATGGAAACAGCATCTCTCCATAGAGGTCCAGCTTTGACACAGTAGTGAGGAGACAACCCAGTTCCCAGTTTTACTGTCAGAATGGTGAAACCCCCCAAAAAAAAATTTTTTTTAAATAAAAGTAAAATTAAAATAGAAGCAATTGTGTCCATCTCTTCTCCAGAATGCGTACAAGTCCACAAAACAACCCCCAGGTTGTCTGTGAGGGCCACTTGTGGTGAGGCTGACAGCACAAACCAGCCAGTGGCTGTGACTCCCAGCCACGCTGCCAGTGGCAGACGCCTCCAGCACCATCTGTTCTTTCCGGAGTGGCACAGCAGCTGGGGAATGGCACTTTTTCTGAAGGACTTAGTTGTAACGAATCATGCTCTGGTTTTAGCAACAGCAGTTGATCACTGTTCAGAAACATCATTTTTTCCCAACAGATTTCTGTTAGGAAAGAATGTGTTTACCTGGCGGAGTTATTCTCGGACATTCTGCAGTGGGGAGCGTCATTTCATTCTTTCCCCTTTCTAGTGTGTGAGGCTGTGCCAGCAAAGTTTGGGGGAATAGGCAGGATCGCTGGAGTATTAGTCTAGGTGAAAGCAGTGAGAGCAACCAGTTGTTCCTCCTGAGTGTTTTCCTCCCTTCTTACTTTGTAGCCCTAGACAAATCACTCAGTATCTCTCCCCCCATCCAGTAGAAACAATGAGACATTTAATATGTCTGCTCCAGAAGGGTCTAGAAGGAAAGGCCTCCATCCAGAACCCTCCTCTGCCCTGGTAAAAGCAGCAGCCTTCATAAAGAAAGGATGGAACCAGCCCATGTGGCTACCTGAATGGCAGAGCTGTATCATGGCCCACAGCTGCCCCCATAGGCTGGCCCACGGCCAGCAGATCTTACAGGATCCAGACAAAATGTCATGGGGAAAACCACTGAGATGTCAGGGGTGTTGTTAGGACATGTAACTCTGGCATAGCCTGACTAATGCTGCGTGTGTGTGTGTGTGTGTGTGTGTGTATGCGCGCGTGCGTTTGTGTGTGTTTGCCAACTCTTGTCAGACCACAGTTACATGAGGAGACAAAAAAGTTTAGGACATACACAGGTATGTGAGTGGGGCTTGATAAAGAAAAAATCAAATGGGACCCAAGAGGAGAGTGATAAATAATGATACAAAAGATAAAGCCTGGGTTTAAAAAACTCACTTGTGGTATGACTATTGCACACATGTCTATGTAAATGGTAGTTATACCTCAATGGTTGCATTTAATATGAGTTTTCCACCTCAGCAGTAGGATTTTGGAGTCAGGAGAGAAAGAGCTCAACACTAAATATGGCCCAGGCAAGTGAGAATTCCAGTCAAGGAACAGATGGAGCTAGTGGATGGAAAATTAACCAGGAGGAAACGTCAGGGGTGAAGGAACTGTGGCCATGCCAGCTTCTCAGGACTCTGTCTGAGGGCCAGTTCAGTGGCCAGACATCACCTGGGCAGTGGACATTAAGGAGCCTGAGAAGATACAAAGGCTGATGAGCTATTGAACATTCTGGGTTCTGGCTAAACTGACTTAGCAGACTTTTTGCCAAAATTGGATTTTATAAGATAGACCTAGAAGGTTGAGTCATCTGGTTAATCTTTGCCCCTTCCAGAAACTGGCTAATAATAGACTGTAATAAACTGACATTGCCCCCGTGATGTGCACCACTGTGAACAACCTAAGAGCTTTGGAATTGAAAATGATGTTTTTCATTGCCTAGATTTTGAATGTCAAAATCAGCTTTAAGAAAATAGCCTGAGACCCACCAAGGCCTCGGTGGGAGTGCATACACTGGCCCAGCCTAGGAAGGAACCAAGCAACCCAGCAAGGTCCCCCATGGGGCACACACAGTCAGGCGGGACCAGCAGTGTGGAAGAGTCCAAAGCAGCAGTGAGAATATGAGCCAAATATGATAGTATTTATGAGACATGAGAACACATACGAGAATATGGTAAGTGAGGTGAACCAGCGCTGTGCTTTGGCACACAGACTAGCAGAATCAAAGGTAGGTGGGGCTCCCTTTTTTTTAAAAAAAAAAAAACAAAGGGCTCAGGGAGAACTCCAGCAACAAGACCAATCCCATCCCCCACAACCAGAGGCCAAAATCAGCCCCTTGCCCAGCACAAATCCCACTTGAAACTTGGCTGGAGTACACAGCACATTTCTGTGATCTGCCTTGGATCTACCACAGAACTAGACACCAGAGAAATTTAAGCACTTTTACTTTTCTCTGTCTGATTGGTTTTCTATTTTTTTGTTTGGTTGTTGTTTTATTTTATTTTGTTTTGTGGAGTTTTTTTCTTTTTCTTTTTTGTTTTTGTTTTGTTTTATTTTGTTTCACAACTTAGTTGTTACTTTTGCTTTCTTCTATTCATCTTTCTCTCTTTGATCAACTATCTCACTTGGTTTTATGATACATATATGTAAACATTGTCTCTTCTCTTTCTGCTTCAGTTCAATACTACTTTGCTTTCTTTTCCATTCTTTCCTTTTTGTGTTCTACAGTTTCCCAAAACTCGGATGATCACCCTTTGCCCTCCAGCCTTGCTTCTCCTGTATTAGTATTATTTATTTTTTTTACAAAGCCAATTGAGACAGTGTAGTGAAATTGGTACAGAACTTCACAGCAGGTTACCGGGATCACAGTAGTAGGTACCATAGTATATCTTGTTTTCTTCATGATAGTTGTTATTTCAATCAGGTATATCAGAATCAAAGGAAATACAGAATATTATAGAATGTATCAAAACAGAATATTGAATAGAGCAATACCATTAATCAGAACAAAGCAAAACAGTGATAAAAATATTTGCCTTCAAAGAGATGATGGAAGGAAATCCCCTTATTTGCTACATTGCATATAGTCAAACTCGCAAGAGATGCTCAGATCTCTGCTCCCACTTGCTAATTGGGGTAGGGAGAGATGGATGTTTGAATCTCAGCCTGCACGCCTGTAGGCTCACAGCCGCTTACCAGTGCAGCAAGCTGGCTGCTTAGTTTCCCAGCGCCCTAAGTTCCAGCATGGCGCAGATCTCAGCAGATGCTGATGGTTCTCGCCCTGGGGTGGCCTCGGCTTGCCGGACCACAGCCACTTACCAGGGCAGGGAGCTGGCTGCTTGGTTTCTGAGCACCCTATGTTCCAACATGGCGAGGATCTCAGGCTTCTGTAATTTGACCTCATTCATCTCCCTGTCTTGCCACATCCCTCTTAAACCCCTCCTCCCCACAACAGGGTAAGTCACTCCACTAAGGGGAAAATCATTGCATACAAGTTTCTGGTATATGTTGGGGTTTGTTATATAGCTGTAGAATTTGCTTTTATGGTTAAAAGTAACACCACAGTTTATCAGTAGCCAGGCTGTCCTTGAGACTGTTGTTATTGCTAACTGTGCTACTTTAGCCAGAATGTCACACCTGTTATAATCAGTCTTTCTCCTGTGTATGACAACACTGTGTGGGGTCATAACCATCACCATAATCCAGTATGAAAGGACTAAGTGCTGAGCCAAATAGTAGCTTGTCATCCATAATACACTGGGAAGGTAGATTCTTGGGATAGATACCTAGAAGACATCTCTGAGGAACAGAATTTCCTGGGGAAGTCTCAATACTAGGGATAAAGCTATCTACCATAAGAAATCACAAGCATCAACACAGAAAACAAAATGAAATAAAAAATAGAAAATGACAAGATGCAGAATCAAAGTGTAATCCCAGACTCCCAGCCCACCCAGGACAAGTCCAGAGCACAATGAGATAAAAAAAAATTTGAAAATCAACTACTGAAATTTTCTGAAATGATAGTAGCAGAAGTGGAAAAAAATGGAAGAGGCTAAAGAAAAAATAATCTCTAAGGTGAAAAAAGAAATGGTGATCAAAATGAAAGGCATTAAAGCACACATAGAAATAAAAAATAGAAGAGGTCAGGAAAATGATGAAAACTATGAATGGCCAACATAGGAAAGAAATGGAATCCATGAAACAGATTCTAATAGAAATCCAGAAGATTAAAAACTCCATTGAAAGTATACACAACAGATTGAACGAAGGCAAGGATGGAGTATCAGATACAGAACTCAGCATTGTGGCTAGTGACCATGAAAAGAAAGAAACTTTTAAAATAGCAAGAGCCATGAAAAATCAACCCAACAGCTAGATGGTGAAGCAAAGAACAATGTAAGATTGATTGGAGGCAGTGAGAAAGCTGGAGATAGCACAAAACCATAAAAACCTTCACAGAAGTAATGGAAGAAAACATCAAATATGAATAACTAATTTTTTTAATCTGTACCAGGGATTGAACTCATGACCATGTGCTTGCAAGGCAGGTGCTTTTGCCACTGAGCTAAATCCCCAGCTCGAATAAAGAATTTGACATAAATAAATGAAGCATATAGAACTACAAATAGCCATGACCAAAACAATCTAAACCAAGGCATAGAATAATCAAGATTCCAGAAATTCAGTACAAGAGTAGAATGTTAAAAATGGCTAAGGAAAAGAAACAACCTATAAAGGAAAGCCCATGAGAATCACAGAAGACTTCTCAACACAATCTCCCAAATCAAGGAGATTTGGGGTGAAGTATTTCAAGCCCTAAAAGAACAACCTTCAACCCAGATTAATGTACCCCACAAAACTGCCTTTCAAAAACAATGGAGAAATAAGATACTTCCATGATAAAGAACAGCTGAAGAAATTCATGACCACTCAACCAGCTTTTATCTGAAGGATATAATAGAAAGAAAAAATAAAGACCGCAAGCACAAGAACACCAAAGGAAGAAAGAAGCCAGCAAGCAGGCCAAGCAGTTAAACAGAGGGAAAAGACAGGGAACCAATAACAGGAAAATAACATGAAAAAGGCAAAGCAAAACATTATCAGTTATAACCATCAACATAAATGGTCTCAACTCACCAATCAAAAGGAACAGACTGACAGAATGGATGAAGAAACAAGATCCAACAATATGCTGCATTCAAGATACACATTAACTCAAAAAGAAAGTAATAGATTGAAAGTCAAAGGATGGAAAAAAATACTCCATGTCACAGGGGCACATATTCTATTTGAAGACAACATGAACTTTAAGTCCAGACTGATCACAAGAGACAAAGAAAGTCCTTATACTTCTTAAGGAAAAACTCCAAGAAGAAGAGATAGCAATCATAAATATATATGCAACAAATACTGGCAAAACCAATTACATAAAGCAAATATTAACGTGAAAAATAAAATAAGCACTAGCAGAATTATAATAAGGAACCTTAGTACCCCACTTTCACAAATAGTAGAGCAATTGGACAAAAAATCAGCAAACACATATCAGAATTAAATATGTGAAGAAATGGACTTAGTAGATATCTACAGAGTGTTCCATCCAACAACATCAGAATGCACATTTTTCTTAGATGCAGATGAGACATTCTGCAAAAGAGACCACATATTACCCTATAAAATATGCTTAAGTAAATGCAGACTAATTGAAATCATCCCCTGCATATTATGTGACCATAGTGCCATGAAATCCGAAATTGATGGCAAAAGAAACTACAAAAACTACATAAACACATGGGAATTAAACAACACTTTCCTGAACAATCAATGGATCACAGAGGACATTAAAGAAGATGTTAAATAGTATCTACAATTAAATGATAACACTAAGACAACATACTGGAACTTATGGGACACAGTGAAAGCAGACCCATGAGGGAAATTTATAGCAATGAATTCTCACATCAGGAAAACAACAGGCTCAAATAAGCATCCTAATGTTGAACCTCAGACTTACAGCAAAAGAACAAATCAAACCTAAAGCTTGTATGAAGGAGAAAATTATAAGAGCAGAAATTAATGCAGTAAAGACTAAGAAAACAATACAGAGAATCAATGAATTGAATAATTGGTTCTTTGAAAGATTAAATAAAGCAAACCCTTAGCCAGCCTCACCAAAAAGACAAAAGAAAAGGCTCAAATTCAAGGAGTTAGGAATTAAAGGGGAGAAATCACAACAGATCCTTCAGAAATGCAGAAGATCATCAATACATACTTCAAGAACTTATACTTTAATAAAGATGGAAAACAGAAGAACTAGATGTTCTTAGGTACATACAGATCACCAAAACTGAATCAAGAAAATATAAAGTCTCTGAATAACTCAATATCAATCAATGAAGTTGGAAAATTAAAAATTTACTAAAGAAAATACCAGGTCCTGGTAGATTCACTGTTGAGTTCTACAAGAAATTTAGAAAATAACTAATGCCACTAAGGTTGAAATTCCTTAATGACATTGAAAGGAAAGCAGTACTTCCAAAGTCATTCCTGGAAGTATTACCCTGATACCAAAACCAGAGGAGGAGCCAACCAAAAAAACTGCAGGCCAATCTCCCTGATGAACATAGATGCAAAAATCCTCAGTAAGATCCTGGCAAACGGAATGCAGCAAATCAAGAAGATTTAACAGCATGACCAAGAAGGATTCATCCCAGGAATGCAGAGATGGTTCAACACATGCAAATCAATAAATATACCATATTAACAAAGTCAAAGACAAAATCACATGATCATCTCAATAAATGCAGAAAAAGCATTTGACAAAGTCCAACACCTGTTCATGATTTTAAAACCCTACAGAAAATTGGAATAGAAGGTCTTTACCTCAATCTGATTAAAAGCCATCTATGACAAACCAACATATAACATACTAAATGGTCAAAAACTGAAAACTTTCACTCTAAAATCAAGAACAAGTTAAGGATGTCCATTATCACCACTCCTATTTAATATAATTTTGGAAACATTAGCCAGAATAGTAGACACTACATAGATGACCCCAGAATCTCTCCCAAAAGACTTGTAAATTTATAACCAAATTCAGTAGTGTAGCTGGATACAAAGTCAAAACTCAAAAATCAATAGTATTCCTGTGTACAACCAACAAACTCGGTGAGAGAAGATAGTGGAAATCGGTATGAAGATTCCTCAGAAAGCTAGGATTAGAGGTCCCACTTGATACATACCCCCCCAAATTCAAAACATCATACCACAGCAATATATGTGCATCCATGTGTATAGGAGCACAATTTGTAATAGTAAATCTTGGAAACCACCCAAATGCTCACCAGCTGAGGAAAGGATAAGGAAGAGGTGTGTCTGTTTATACAATGGAGTATTACTCAAGGCATAAGGAAGGATAAACCTGAGACTTTCACAGGTAAATGGGTGCAACCTGGAACCATACTCATAAGTGAAATCAGACGCATATGTGTAAGCATCATATTGTCTCCTTGGTGTGAGAAATTAAAAGAGTAAATAAGGTCCAAAATGTATAGCATATATTGTGAAATGGAACAAAATTGCTTAAAAGGAAAGAGGAACTAGAGTATGGGAAAGAAAGAAAGGGAAAAGGAAAAATACAAGATAATTATACTACTAGTTTCTCTTAGTCCATTAAAAAGAAAGGTTTGTGCTAATATCATCTGGAGAATTTTTTATGCCCGTATCTTGTACTCTGAGAAACTACTTTGCAGATAACAATACACAATGTATTAACCATTTTTATTCTCCTATTTTGAAATTTTGTTTCATTTTTTTATAAAATAACTAGTCTCCTTTTCAATGCCACCCAATATGTGCACAGCTGCTTTTCAGTTTAAAAAATTCATAAACATTATTGTATTTGATGCACATAGCAATTGAATAGCATTATCATCAAGAGATAGGGAAGGAGTCAGGAGGAGAAGAATTCTCCCCTTGCTGGTCACCTGTCCAGGTAACCAGGATGCTCACAGGACAATGACCTGTGAGAGAAAATGAAAATAGAGTGACATAAAAACTGCTTCACCCTTGCAAGAAATAATTGATAAGTTGAAGTTCATTAAAATTAAAAACTTCAGTTCTGAAGGACACCAGCAAGAGTGTAAAGACAAGCCACAGACTGGGAGAGAGCATGTGAAAAATGCAAATCTGATGGAAGATTCTTTTGTTCAAAACATAGAAAGAACTCATTAGCATTCAACAAGAAAATGAGCAACACAATTTTAAAATGAATCAAAAAACTTGAAAAAGAAACCAAAGAAGATATGCAAATCGCAAATAATCATATGAAAAGTTGTTCAGTATCCTGTATCCTTAGGGAGCAGCAAATTGAAACAAGATATTACTCACATGTCTTAAATTGGGTCAGATTCAGAGAACTGACAACACCAAATACTGGAGAGGATTTGGAGGAAGTCTCATTCATTACTGGTGGGGATGAAAAATGGTACCGTCACTCTGGAAGGCAGTTGGATGGTGTCTCACAAACCTAAACCCATTCTTCCGTACAATCCAATAGTCACACTCTTTCATATTTATCCACATGAGCCAGAAACTTATGTCCACACAAAAACCTACACACTGATGTTTAAGACAGCTTTTCTTACAACTGGAAAACCTGGAAGCACCCAAGACATCCTTCCGTAAGTGAAGGCTAAACTGTACTACTTCAAATGGAGCATTACTCATTGCTAAAAAGAAATATGCTAATCAGCCTTGTGAAGGCACGGAAGACCCTTAAGTGTGTATGTGTAAATAGAAGAAGCCAGTTTGAAGAGTACATATTTCATGAATCCACCTAAATATGTGATAATCTCAAAAAGGCAAAACCAAAACAAACTCTGTGGAGATAATAGAAAAGGACCAGTAGTTACCAGCCATGGGAGGATGGAGAAGTGAGAGGAATAAACAACATAAAAGACTTTTGAGGATGTAGAACTACTCTGTGTGATACCATAATGTTAGATATACAGTATAGTTTTGTCCAAACACATAGAAAGCACATTAAGAGTGAATCCTAATGTAAACCACAGCGTTTGAGTGATAATGCTGTGTCATTATAGGTTCACTGATTGTTACAAATATATTACTGTGGTGCAGCATGTCGATACCAGGGGAACCTGGGAGGGGTGTGTGACCAATGGAATATATACGAATGCTCTGTATTTTCCACTCAATATTGTTATCACCTAAAAACTCTAAAAAAATATTTTTTGAAACTTTAAAAATAATAAAAGCAAATGACAATAAAAATCTTTAAGATTTAGCGTTTTAGTTAAGAGCCTTCCATTACAATAGTAGGTAAGTTCCAGTTCAGTTCTTTGAGAAAAAATTTCAACACGGCAATGTTCTACTCATCTGTTCTTCCCATGTTAATAGGAAGCCTTGAGTGGAAATCATTCAATCGTCAAGTCAGTGCAAGTTGAAACCCTGAATTGCAGGGTAGCTTAAGTGATTTACACATGTGAGGAAGATCACTGATTAGTTACAGCCCTGGTCCTCTGCCCATGACAGCAAGGGCATTGGCATTCTCAGTGCAACTGTTCCAGTGTGGGATCATCTTTTCATTCCAGACATATGAATCACTCTGGATACTGGCATAACAACTTAGTAGCTTGTCCCAAAGGAAAAGCTTGTAGCATGCTGCAATATACAGACCATAAGTTGCAAATACGCAGTGTGGGGGAATGGCACCCTTATCCTGCAGTGTCTCTTTAGAAACCCAAGTTAGGCAGGACAGAGTACCAAAGTGTCACAGTGCTTTCACGTAAGAGGAGATGAATGTGCTAAAACATGCATTTCACCCAAGATATCTGTGTTACCTGTCCCAGGATGTGTTGATTCTAGTCTTCAATGTGTGGAGAAAACCTTCAGCTTTAGCAAATAAGCTGGAAAGTCACAGAGACCCAGATACGGCCTCTCTTTTTTTAGTTTTCTTGGCTCAGTGGGAGTGAAGACTCACAGGTCATTTATAAATGCTTTAACAACATCCAGCTTCAATCATTTGTTTAGAAGATACCTCATTCTTATAGACAGTCCGATGTAGAGTGTATCTTTTTCCCATTCTCTTGATTTCATTACTTTATAGGCAAAAAAACAGAGCTAGATTTTCTTTCCTAAACAATTGTTTTCTTCTCTGGAAAATTCTAACTTTCTTGCCCAGAATCTTCTGACTGTTGCCCTTAGGACAGCCAGACATCACCTGTACCAGGGATCTCCTAGAATGCTGTCTTGGTCCTTTGTGGGGCAGACAAAAGACGCACTGAGGACAAATAGGTCACCCATTAAACACAAGCACTCAGTGAACCCCAGAAGGCCCATCAGCCAGCCGGGAGGCTATTGTGGAGCAGATGTGGACCCAGACTCAGGTAGGTCCATGTAACTAACCCCAGTAATTGTTAACAGTATGTACTTTCTAGGGGTGTATATGACTTTGGAGAGAGATTCGTCTGAAAGTTAAGCGGGGACTTGCCTTCTTCCTGGAAACGTGATTAAGGTAGTCAGGAGAGACCCTCCAAGGTTTAAGAAAACAACAGCAATGGGTCATGCAATTCTCCTATCAGTCAGAATTCTCCAAAAAGAGGCTGCTCTCCCACAGGAGCTTGCAGTCGGGACACCTGAGTGCCCGATATGCCTATTTCTCCTACCTCTTCTCCTCTCTCTCCCCAGGCAATTACTGATATACTTTGACAGTACAGATTAGTGCAGATTTCTTAAACTGTCACATAACTCTTCATCATCATTATTGTCAGTTTTCTTCCACTTGATATATTTACGTTGGTTTCACCCATATATCGTATTGGTCATTTCAGTTGTTTTCCATTTGAGACTATTACAAATAAAGTCCCTATGACTGTTCCTGTGCAATTTTGTGTCTGGACATGTAGTCGCTTTTCTCTTAAATATCTTGAACTGAAATGACTGTACTGTAGTGGATAATATGTTTAACTTTTTAAGAAACTGACAAGTTGTTTTGCAAAGTGGCTGCATCATTTAAATCTCTACCAAGAGTGTGGGAGAATTTCACTTTCTCCATGTCTTTACCACCACTTGGTGTGCTCAGTCAGTCTTTTTTATTTTGGCTCTTTCAATGTGTATAGTCATATCTCATTGTGGTTCTAATTTGCATTTACCTAACTGTCACTGGGCTCATGGGAAAAGCATGACTAGTGGAGCTGCATAGACTGGGAGGAGAAAGATGTGTGGCTTCTTAAATTTATTTAAATTTACGTTTTGTTTTGTTTTTGGATTATCTACTCTTGATTCTAGCAACTGACGACTTGAAGAAATGAATAGTTTGGCAGCATCCTTCCTAACCCTGCAGCTGAGAAAGGATTTGCAGCTGAGGAGAATAGGAGAATCAGCTTTCAGAACTCAATAGGGAAGGCCAAATTTCCATTCCAGAAAGAAGCTACCGGCAACTTTCAGGACTGTTGCTTAGGTCAGCTGCTGGAACTCTGAGCCTCTGAGGATAAACAGAGCCACACATAAGCAAAAAGAAATACAGATACTGCAGCCAGACACAGCAGAACAGGTAAGATAAGCAATCCCTGGGGTAGAAGAGCTATTTGGGGGGATTTTTGTTTGGTTGGTTGTTGGTTTTTTTTGTTTGTTATGTTTTGTTTCTGATAGTGTCTCACTCTATACATCAGGCTGGCCTCAAACTTGTGTCAATCCTCATGTCTCAGCCACCTGAGTGTTAAGATTACAGGCATGCACCACCACATCAGGTAGGAGCTATTTTTGTAGCCAACAGCCCAAAGTGCAACCACAAATGCATAATGAGAGCATTCAAGAAGACCTTCTGGCACTAAAATACAAAACCGAAAATACTATTTTAAAATGCAGTATTCAATTACAGGAAACAAAATAATAGCATGCCAAATTATGCATAAATATGGCATAAAAAGACACCAGGTCTACATGGATTTTATTCCAGGAATATAGGGTGGTTTAACACTTAAAAATAGGTCAATAGAATTTCTCCCTTTAACAGAAAGAGAAAAAAATAACAAAAGGCATACAATCCTCTCAAAAATGTAGAAAACGCATTTGGTAAACTTTTAACACCTACGAAAGGGTTTAAGAAACTATTGGAAACTAGAAAAAAATGATACTTGATCTCAACAAAGCCCTTACAGAAAGCCCAAAGCATTATACTTCACTATGAAATACTGAGAATATTCCTTCTGATTATAAAGCAACAGAAATCACTACTAGTCATCTTTGTAGTAGGAGATTCTAGCCAGAAAAATAAATAAAAGGCAAAGAAAGAGATGAAACTATTGTTATTTTCATATTATATGACTGTGTACAGAGAGAAAACAAAGTCTGTATAAGTTATAAGAATTAATAAATGACTTTACTAAGTTTACTGGATAATAGGTCAGTAAACAAGAAACACTAGGGAAAATGCATGTTTAAAATCACAGTGAGATACCACTCACCAGAATGTCTGACTTTGAACAAAAATTCAAATTTAAAATGTTGACATTAATAGGCAGCAGCAGAAATTTTACACAGAAGGTGTGTAAATTTATACCACTGCTTGAAAAACATAGCAGAATGTTATGAAGCAGAAGATGAAAATACTGTGAACTAGCACCCTTGCTCCAGAGTGCATACACAGAAGACCTGCAGATATACTGTCCCCCCAAATCCCCGTGTGCAAATGCTCATGGTGGCATCATGAAAAACAGTCCAAAACTGGAAAAGATGTATTGTCTGCCAGTGTTGCAATGGATAATTTGTGGTGTAGTTTATGATGGACTATTGTCTTAGTTACTTTTCTCTGATTGCTGAGGTGGAATACCCAACACCCAAAATTTAAAAAAGGAAAAGTTTATTTAGTTCACACTCTGTGGAGGTTTCAGTCCATAATGATCTGGATCCAAGGCAGGATGGCATGGCAGGAGGGGGAACAGTTCAAGGCAGCAGAAGACAGAAAAAGCAACAAGAGCAAAAAGAGAGAGAGAGAGAGGGAGAGAGCAAGCTTCTTTTCCTCCCTTATGTTGTAAGCAGGCTCCCCGTCCTCAGGCGGGTGTAGCACTCACTCCATCTCTGTGCCCTCCTCTTGCCCAGGCTCAGGATGTTTACAAAGTAAGGACCCTGGCCCCCTGCTGAGTCACTTTGCTAAACTTCTAAAGTTCTCAAATTAATGCAACGGATCAACCATTACAATATCCTGGAGGGTAAACAGCTGACCCAGGACATGTCCTCTACCTATACCCCAGGATGTAGAACTGTTGAGTTACTCAGTTAAGCTTCTAGACTTCCCAAATTGACACAACATGTCAACCATTACAACTATGAGAAAAGTGCTATGAGAATTAATCACTAAGTTCTCCACAGATAAATGTCAAAAATAATTAAATGAAACAATCCACACACAAAATGTACCTATGTTTTTTTGTTTGTCCTCTCCAGACTTGTCCAGATGTTTCTGAAGAACACTTGTTAGGAACAGTGAGGTCTCCCCGAGCTACAGTTCCAATGAGGCTTTTGCCTTGGCCCAGGATGTGACAAATCCTGCTGCATTTGCCAATTCTGTTTCCCAGGAACCTAGATATGACTATAGCAACTTGATTAAAATTACTGAAGGACATGTAGGATGACCCCAACAACTTTTAGGAAAAAATCCATATATCCCATGAACCTGAAAGCTTTGTCAGCATGGAAACTTGAAATTTTTCTTGAAGATTTGGGGTGAATAATCCACCAGATGGTTTAGGGTGTGATGTCCAGTGACTCAGCTGACTACAAACTTTATAAAAGAAGGGCGGGACCTGACAGACCAGTGACCTAATAAGGCAGGTGGCCCATTGTGAATGCTGCAGGGACGCAGAAGGACCAGGGAGAACCCACTCAGTCTGGCCGCTTCTGTGGGGTGGGGTCTCTCCCAGTAACCAGCAAAGCCACCATGTCAGCCATGCCCCCCCCCAACCAGTCACCTAGGCCCTTGGCTGCATTTCTGCCTCTAGAGCACAGCTTGGTGGAACCCCACAGCCACCCCTGAAAGCATCTTTATAGCGGAGGGGTGAACACGAGGATGTGGGGCCTTGGACTACCACTTGGGAAATGAAAGTAGGCTTCATCCCTTATCCTGAGGACAAACATGAATTCACCTTTCAGGAGGTCAAGGCCATGGTGGCCAGAGGCCTATGAGGGTCCAAGGAAGAGAGGAAAATCAAATGTCGCTGTGAGGGTCTCAAGGAGGGCCTACGCCATAGCCTTTTCCCACCTGTGCCTTGTGACACACAGATGAGCAGGGCCTATCGGCCAGGGCTCTCCCAATCAACGGCTTCCTCCCTGCCTTGCTGAGAGAGTCGCTTTTTAAAAACTTCCATGGGATATGACATTGGCCTGCTGCTTCTCTGGCCTCCCTCTCCCTCTTGCTGAATTCAAGTTCATGGTTCTGTTTTCCTCAGGTATTTAAAGCTGTTAGGGTGTGTGACACTGGCCGTGTGTGTGTGTGTGTGTGTGTACACATGTTTTCTTCTTGGCAGAGTGACCTAGGTGTGTGTTTTGTTTTCGAGACTGAGTTTGAGTCATTCGTCTTGTGCTCATGATGCTGCGGCTGTGCGGCCACCATGCCTATCTCTGCCCCACGTGTGATTGTTTCTTACCTGGCTTGACCTGTGTCCTGGGCTCCTGGCCCAGCTGATCAAAGGCAGCAGGGTCACTGTGCTGTTGACCTTCCCACACTGTGATCTGGGATCTATCCACACTCATCCCACCCATCCTTTTCCACTCCTATCCTCAAAATGAGAACAAACACCAGCCTAAGAAGAAAAGAGCCACAGGCCCCAGGTGTTCAGATCTGTAAGGATTTCTGCGGGATGTCTGAAGCCGTCAATGTTCTGCTGCTTGCTGTGTCACTGCGAGTGGGAGGGAGTACCCAGGGCCTTTCTAAGAGGTGGTGGCAGCTGAGCCTGGCTGTCTCCAAAGGAGAGGGTACCACGACATGGGGGGGGAGATGCAGCCACTTAACAGTATGTTGGATTCTGGGCTGGGGATGGGAGGCAGAAGAGCCACCTACAAGGAAAAGCTTGGTCCACTGCCTCACAGTCAGTGTACCCTTGGGCCCCACTGCCCTAAAGAATTACGGGGTTCTCAGGGTAGGCAAGCAGATCAACCAGGAGACTCAGCCAGCCTCAGCTCTTGGGCTATGCAGACCAGGCCACTGGCAGCTACTTTAATGTTGCTTGTGACACAGCAGGGAGGTCAGTGACATCACAGTGAAATCTAGAGAAAGAACACAAGATCTAGTTCTGTGCCCACTTTTAGAGTGTGGCAGTACTTGTTTACCATATCCTCCTGCTGTATTTTGAGAAGCACTCAATCAATTTGGTGGCATTTATTTTTCAAGTGATCCAATTGTCTAATAACTTGGTACTAACATTTGGTGGGGGGGAACATTTTGCATAGTTTATCATTGCATATAACTGATATAGATAGATAGATAGATAGATAGATAGATAGATAGATAGATATAGATACATCTGACTTACTCTGATCCAAGATAAAAAGTCAATGAATTTTCAACAGTGGGTCTTAAATTTTGGAAGGTGTCTCAATTGGGACAGTAGGCTCTAGGGAGTTAATAATAGGCTTTTTAGAGTCCTGATGTAGGGGTTAAGCAAGAAATCTAAGAAACAGAGTAGCTGCTTTTCAGGAGAGTGATCATGTGATCTTTCAAAGAACTAAGGTATCCCTAGGAGAGAATAGGTAAGGGATATCCCTCGAGGTAACAAAAGAGGGAAACGTTTTTCATGATCTGAAGGAAATGTCTTTGACTCCTATGAGACCTCCGAGAGGATGGCTTGTCCTATGTAGTAGGTTAGAAAGTGGTAAGTGGCCCCTGTATCAATTTTTTAAAAATGAGACAGACTTTGCCTTGACTTAGCTCTTATGGAGATATATAATAAAATATTTATAAATGATATATCTAGGAGTTATGGAGGATACTAGTGGAGGACAAGTAGATGGAAAGTGGAGAAGGCAGATTTGGCTCTATGTTGATAGTTTACAGTCTGCTAAATGGGTGTGAGAAAATTATATTATTCTGTCGTGTGTGTGTGTGTGTGTCTGGGTGCGTGTGTGTGTGTGTGTGTGTGTGTGAACATGCATGCTCAATTTTCTCTGTAATAAAAAATATTAAGACCATTAATCTGGTTGTCAGCTCTTGTCCCTGTATTGTGTGGCATTTGTCACTGGATCTCTCACAGCTATCTAACTCTCCCCACTTAATCTCTGTATTTCTGTCCTCCTAATTCTGTAGAAATTCTCCATCTCATTTATAAGCTTCCATACCTCCTACTCACACTTCAGTCATTGGTGTAGAGTGAAAAGAGGGCTTCTGAATCCATGGGCTGCTACTCTTAAGATTAGGATACGGCAGTGTCTGTTTACAGGGGTAGCACATACATGATAGGACTAAACTCCAAATCATCTGCTCTTCCTTCTCACTTCCCAGAAAAATTGCACAAATTACCTTAGATAATTACCTTAGATGTAAGGTGAGAAAACAGTTCATGAGGAAACCAGCTGACATTCTGTTATGATAATGACTAGTATTCTGATTCAGAGGAACCTTTATAGACATATCAACTTTAATTATCTGTGCTCAGTGATCCTTAAAATGACCTGTGTTTCTCGCCAAGCTCCATATGTTCCATGTGCTAGACATCTTTGCCACCTGGGGAACTCTAAAGTTTGTTTTTAAGATGTTTGGGGGAATATTCCAGCGTATCATTTTAGGTGTCATATCCATTGAATCTGATATTACGCAAGCATAAATGAAGGGCTTGTTTTGTTTTTTTTCAGGATGGAGGTGGATTTCCTCAAGATAAGGTTTTGATGTTGACTTGTGTTTATGTTGGGAATAGGAATAATCTGATCTTGCTGGCCCATGATCACCCATTTTATTCTTCCTCATGCTTTTGTCTTTATTGTGTGTACCACAGTAACAGGAATCATAGTTCCAGTGTTCATTTTTCTTCCCACGTAAATTAGATCTGGGGCTGCTTCTTTCTTTGCTTTGAGGGTACATGCAGGACTTGCCTTGGTTTTTTACAACATGTACTTTAATACTTGATAAAGAGTAACTTGTTTTACTGTCTGTAGTCCATGAAAATGTCTCTTCACTGAGTGACATGCAAGATGACATAGACTGAATGTCCAGAATATCTGAGGAACTATACCAGTCAAGTGAACACATTTTTGAGGGTGATCTGTAGTTCTTCCTCCTGTGAGACTCAAAAGAAGGTGTCATATTCAAGGTATATTTTTTACAGGTTCTAACATGAGGGGAACCTGAATCTTCTCTATTAAATGATTTCAGGTAAGGTAAAATGTCTTTAATGGTGAAGAGATTGGTTGAAGGAATGCCATTCTGTACTTCATATAAAATTTTTTGTGATTCATGACTTAAGTAAGTGTTGGCTTCTAAAAATATGCTTTCATCACTGTCGTCTGCTTCAGGAGCCATGCACGCGTCCAACATAGCTGAATTCTCAGCATGCACCTGAGTATCAGTGAGGCAATCAGAAATCTTCCTTGACTGTGAATCACCTAAACCAGTAGCATTTTTCTGGATGTTTATTTGCAAAGGTTTAAGTGTATTTGTTTCTTGAAATAATACGTGATAGTGTTTATGTTTTTCTAGAGTAACATGGGATTTTAACCCTGAAAGAACATTAATGTCTTCCTGTACCCGACTGTGTGGACTGGGGTCAAAGGCAACCTCAGGTATTGGCTCCAGTCCTCTTCTGGAGAATAATGAGTTTTTATGGGAACATTGCTCTTTGAATGTAATATGTTCCTCTAATAGTTCTTTGTCACAGGGAGGAGAGCAATTTGCCCCATTGTCATCTGCTTTTTTACATAAGCAAGTTGCGTTTAAATCATGGATAAGTTTGGGAAAAGCATTTGGTTTAGGCAATGTACTTTCAGCAGAAAAGCCCAGGAGATAATGAAGATATTTGTGTTGTAAATTAAGATCTATTTTATGAAGAGATTTTTCATCAAAGAGTAAAAAGATTCCATTTTTTTGCTTTGGTACTTTGACAGAAGAATGAATAGAGTCAGGCAAAAGTTTCATTTTTTCATCAGCATTGATCCTCTCGTAAGATTCTCTCACAGTTCTGGAAAAGGCATTCATTTTTATCTCCAATGTTTTCATAGAAAAATGCCTAAGAAGTTTTTCTTTTCCTTTCATTGAGTTCATTTGGAGACTTGGCGACTGTGATGGTAACTTACTCTTTTTATCTAGTCTTGGATAGAGTAGCCATTGGTATTCTTCAAAAGTAGGCTGTTTTAGGTAAAAGCTAAACTTGTGAATAGAATTTTTTGCCATCTCTGGTATCTGATTTAGTTTTATTTCAACTGCTTTTGACTCTAAATGATTAATGAGATCATGTTTTTCTTCAGGCGTAAGATGTGTTAAAGATTTGTCCTGCAATTTCCTTTCTTCATGATTCACAATAATGTTATTGTCCTTTTCTAATTTTTTCTGTCCCACATTTGTAGTGATATTCGTTTTTATTTTGTCTGTTTCTTCTAGGTGTACTGATTGAAGTAGCAAAGCTTGAAGTTGGTGAAGGGACTTCTGAAGCAATTTTAGAAGATGGTCTCTTTTTTCTAAAGCTTTCTGGAGTGATCCATGATCATCTTTCTCTGAAACAGAGACTCCTTTTGAATTTTTAGAGGCACCAAGTGCAAACTGCAGTTCCTTGAATGTTTCCCTTGGTGATGAAAATGAAACTGAAACCTCCAGACCTCCTGTTTGCTTTAAATTATCCATTAGTTCAGTTTCTTTCTTCAGATTTTCACCTTCTATTTTATCTCTTGTGGGGTAGGAATGGAATGTAGCAGAAGGTTCTTTTTCATGTTTTTCTGGCTGAGACTTTTGCCCTGTAAAGTGCAGTTCCACCCTTTCCCCACCTCTGATACCCGATTTGGTGGAGTAAGTGTTCTCATGCTGTGAATTTACATCTCTGCCTGATTCAGTTTGTGGAGGTGCAGTGCTTTGCTGGGCAGTGACCGTGAAGTTTGAGGTCCGCAGTTGCTCTTCCTTTTTGCAGGGCACATCGTGTGCTGCTTGTTTAATAGGCTTTTTACCATCACCTTTCACTGACTCTCGATTTGCTGTTTTCTGAGCACGTGACGATTTCTGGCTATGAGATGATTGGCCTCTTTGCTGTGCAGAAGAGGATTCTGTAATTGCTGCCGTGGCTTTGTTCGCTTTGTTCCTTGAAGCCAGGTTAATGAGAGGCATGGATGATACAGAAACAAAAGACTGTGTCACAGCCACGCATGGCTCACGTTTCCCTTTGTGCATTCTGTTCTCTGGCACCTTCAAATTCAGTACCCATTCCTTTGCATTAAGGTTATGCCACACCGGTGCAATCCTTGGCGCTTGGCAGTGTACCCCAGTCCTCACAGCCACCATCGCTGCTTCGCACCTCCTTTCTTGCAGGGACATAGACTGGTTTCTTTCTTTTACATGGCCATTCACAGTCTCTCTGTCTGCTACCTTTTTTGCATCTGATAATGCTGAAAGTGGTACAGGAAGGAGGGAAGATGTTTTACTTCTAAGCCTCTCCTCAAGTATTTGTTTACTTTCATCCAGTTTATGGTCAAGTGGAGAAGGTTCAGAAATATTAACTTTTCTTAGAACTGTTGTGTCTTGCAGTTTACCTCGATCTTCGTGTTCTTTTCCTTTGTGTCCGCTAATATACATATGCAGTTCTGTTCTGTAGGGCTTAGAGGAAGGAAGTAATGTTTTTGACTTGAAAGTCACATCTGTTCCTCTCCTGTATGTATTGTTTCTATCCATCTCTGCTTTCTGAGGCAAATCACTTTTGGTTTTGACGTCTTGCATGGTATCACCACCAACTGACTCTGTAGGTATTGTTTCCCCGGCATCTGCCATTGTCAGAAAAGCAGACCTTGAACATCTTGGCATTTTATCACCTAACTCTGTATCTTTCTCCAGTTTGTGGTGAGGGAGAGGTGATAATGAAGTAGATTTGGTCACAACTACACCTTGTTCGTCTTGTTTCTGCACCTTCATTTCTTGACCTGTGGGGGACATTATACCCTTTTCTTTGTGTGCTTCATACTCTTCCAGGTTCGGTGGCATATTTTGTTTTCCATTTTGTACACTGGTTAAAATAGCACCAGTCAGTGATTGTATATTCTTGCTTCCTTCAGGATCCAGTGATCCCTGGAAGTTCTGTTTCAAAGAAGGGGATTTTGTAAACACTGGTGTACTCTCTTTCTTGATTGTGGTATTTGTATTAAGCAACAGGGTAGATCTCGCAGTGGGAGTCTTAGTCAACATCATATCTGGCTCATTTTTATCTTCCTGACTGTTTTCCTCTTGCTCTTTAGTTTTCCACTGAAGGACACTTAAATTGTGTATATATAAAATAGGTGATTTCTCTGTCATCCAACATGTATTGTTAGGATCCATTCTAACCTTCAGACTCACAGCTTTTTCTCTAACTTCCTTTTCTTTCTGTGGCCTGTGTTCTTTTAATTCTTTTATATCATTTGAAACTTCTGCGTCAGTTATTTTTGAAGGTGCTGCTGTCCTTGCATCAGCTGATTCCTTGAGCTGCAATTTTGATAAGCACAATTTTATAATTCTGTTTGCCAAATGTGTCATTAGTTCATTTTTATCTTCTTGCGTCTTTCTCCTAAGCTCTTTTGTTTTCCACAGAAATTGCTGGGCATTGAGTGTATGTGACAGTGGTGCTTTCTTTACCTTCTTGTCCACACATTTGGGGTGTATTTCGTCGTTCTTGTCTGTTGTGTATCCATCTTTTGTTCCTTCCTGTGTCATAGATTGCATTGGTTCTTTTCTGTTGCTGAACATGGTACCTACTTTTGTATCTTCCTTTTTAATTGCTCCACTGGCCCAGTTCAGGGAAGGTGGGTGAGAAGGTGGGAGGGCGGGTTTCCCCAGAACCGTTTCTGGTTCACTCCTGCCTTTCCCGCCCTCTTTTGTATTCAGGAGCAGTGTCTCTGCCCCGTGGAGACACGTCAAGTGAGACGCCTCCGCTGTCAGGCCTGCGCTTTGGGGGGCTGTTTTCACGCCTTCTCTTTCTGCCCTGCCCTTGGCCTCCTCAAACGGCCCGCGCTGATCTGCATTCGCTCCCTCGCTGTGCCAGCCGGCGCCTTCACCGGCACCCGCAGGT